>CM076581.1:1182977791-1183186464 GCA_034641835.2 Pinus albicaulis
TCCATACCCATATTTTTTTTTTTTTAAAATATTGAAATATAGAGGGGTAAATTTCTTGTTTACTAACTGCATATACTTGAAATTTTCAGGCAAACATAAATAGTCACTTTATTATCCTTTACTTTTTCTATGGAAGGTTATTCATTTTTTGGAAAAAAACCATAGCATCATAATTTGCATATATTGCACTAGTGAACAGACTAATTTTCGGTAATTTTTGGATTAAATCACTATTTTTTATTATTTTTTGAAATGGACGAAGACAAAAAAATAGTGATGTTTCAGTACATTTTATCATCCTTTGATTTTCTTTTCAATGTGATCATCAATAAGAAAAATGTGAGTACCCTTTTGAAGTAGTCAGGGAGAGGAAGTGCTGTATGATTTTTTTGAATTTTTTGGTGTCCTCATTTGAAAGTTATTGAATTTTCATTCAGTGCAATTTTTCGAACAATGAAATTCCACAGTGACACAGTTTAGTAAAAAATTAATAAAAAATTGAATTTTTTAATGAAACTCCACAAATCTCATATCATCAGAAACTAGATTCAGAGATGAATCTAATGGTACTTTGTCCAACATATAACATTTTGTTTTTGTAGGTGTTCTGCCCCTCCAAAGTTGCAGGTTCCTGAAAACTGCAGAATTTTCTATGTTTTTCGTTGACCAGAAACTCTCGGCCGAGATAATGTCTCGGACGAGAAATTTATAAAACTCTCGACCGAGAGTTTAACCCGCCTAAAGTTACATTTAAACGCACGGCCAAACTCTTGGCTGAAAGTTTAAAAAACTCTCGGACGAGAGTTTGCCCCCGAGAGTTTACCCGATGAAACTCTCGGCCGAGAGTTTTAAAAACTCTCGTATGAGAGTTTTAAAAACTCTCGTATGAGAGTTTTAAAAACTCTCGTATGAGAGTTTTAAAAACTCTCGTATGAGAGTTTTAAAAACTCTCGTATGAGAGTTTTAAAAACTCTCGTATGAGAGTTTTAAAAACTCTCGTATGAGAGTTTTAAAAACTCTCATCCGAGAGTTTTATTCCTATAATAAAACACAAAAAATTTTAAGTTTTTAGAATTGGTACGTTATATAATTTAAATAGTACTTTATTAAAATTAAAAAATAATATAAAATAATAAAATTATAATTTTATTTTAAATTATTTTATTATTATTAATGATAAAAAATACATGAAGATTTAATTAAATAAAATTTGTTACAATATTTTGTAATATCAATGTTATATAAAAAACTAAAAATATTTTTATATAAAACTAATTGATATATTAATATAAATAAAATAAAATTCTAAAACATAAATCAAAATAAAAACAACTATATATAATTTATATAATATTTTTTTTGAAATTAATGAATAAATTTAAATTTAAAAAACAATTGACTAAATGCAATGAGGTGATAAAGGAGAAAATGCATAGCACCTTAATATCGTTATAAATTCTTGGAAATCTCGAGAAATTTTTGAAGTGAGATGAGCTTCTTGGAATGGGTCACTTTATCTTCCACTTCAGTTTCACACAATTAACTTGAAAGGAAGTCTATTTTCCTAGGTATGGATGTAAGGGAATGAACAATATTATTTGAGCATTGAGTGAGATGCCCTTCTTGGAATGGGTCCTCCTATATTCCACTTTAGTTTCACAAGATTAAATTGAAATGAAGTTTATTTTCCTAGGTATGGATGTAAGGGGATAAAGAATATTATCCGAAAAGGAAATGAATGTTAAGTGTGACATTCCAAGCAGAACTATATGGGATTGGAGAATTATGTTATTGCAGAAAAATAACCCTTGACCCCTTAACCCTTGACCCATAACCCTTGACCCCTTAAACCCTAATTCCTAACCCCTAAACCCTTAACCCCCTAAACCTTAAACCTCTAAACCCTTAACCCCTAACCCATTTACCCCCACTAAACCTCTAAATCCCTAACCCATTTAACCCTAAACCCTTAACCCCTACCCCTAACACGTTAACCCCTAACCCATTTAAGCACCTAAACCCCAAAACCCCTAACTCTTAACCCCTAAAATGCTTAACTGCTAAATCCCCTAACCCCCTAAACCTCTAAACCAATCCTAACCCATTTAACCCCCTAAACCTCAAAACCCCTAACCCCTTAAACCCTAATTCCCAACCCATAACCCTTGACCCCTTAAACCCTATTTCCTAACCCCTAACCCCTTAAACCCTAATTCCCAACCCCTAACCAATTCAATACCCTAAACCCCTAAAAACCAAACCCATTTAAGTGTTTATTCCATTTAACCCCCAAAACCCTAACCCCTAACCCCTAAAATCCTTCACTGTTAAATCCCCTAAACCTCTAAACCTATAACCCATTTAACCCCCTAAACCCTAAACCTCTAAACCCTTAACCCCTAACCCCTTAAACCCTAATTCCCAACCCCTGACCAATTCAACACCATAAACCCTGAAAAACCTAACCCATTTAACCCCATTAACCCCTAACTTCTAACCCCTAAAATCCTTAACTGCTAAATCCCCTAACCCCCTAAACCTCTAAACCAATCCTAACCCATTTAACCCCTAAACCCTAAACCTATAACCTCTTAAACCCTAATTCCCAACCCATAACCCATTCAACCCCTTAAAGACCTAAACCTCTAACCCATTAACCCTTGACCCCTTAAACACTAATTCCTAACCCTTAACCCATTTAACCCCCTAAACCCTAAACCTCTAAACCCTTAACCCCTAACCCATTTACCCCCACTAAACGTCTAAACCCCTAACCCATTTAACCCCTAAACGCTAAACCTCTAAACCCTTAACCCCTACCCCTAACTCGTTAACCCCTAACCCATTTAAGCCCTTAAACCCCAAAACCCCTAACCCCTTAAACCCTAATTCCCAACCCATAACCCTTGACCCTTAAACCCTAATTCCTAACCCCTAAACCCTTAAGCCCTAATTCCCAACCCCTAACCAATTCAACACCGTAAACCCCTAAAAACCTAACCCATTTAAGTTTGGATTCCATTTAACCCCCAGAACCCTGACCCCTAACCCCTAAAATCCTTCACTGCTAAATCCCCTAACCCCCTAAACCTCTAAACTTGTAACCCATTTAACCCCCTAACCCCTAAACCTCTAAACCCTTAACCCCTAACCCCTAAAACCCTAATTCCCAACCCTAACCAATTAGACACCCTAAACCCCTAAAAACCTAACCCATTTAACCCCATTAACCACTAGCTTCTAACCCCTAAAATCCTTAACTGCTAAATCCCCTAACCCCTAAACCTCTAAACCAACCCTAACCCATTTAGCCCCCTAAACCCAAAACCTATAACCCCTTAAACCCTAATTCCCAACCCATAACCCATTCAACCCCTTAAACACCTAAACCTCTAACCCCTTAACCCTTGACCCCTTAAACCCTAATTCCTAACCGGGCTAACCCATTTAACCCCCTAAACAAAACCCATTTAAGTGTGGATTCCATTTAACCCCCAAAACCCTAACCACTAACCCCTAAAATCCTTCGCTGCTAAATCTTGTAACCCCCTAAACCTGTAAACCTATACCCCATTCAACCCCCTAAACCCTAAACTTCTAAACCCTTAACCCCTAAACCCTTAAACCATAATTCCCAACCCATAACCCTTGACCCCTTAAACCCTAATTCCTAACCCCTAAACCCTAAACATCTAAACCCTTAACCCCCAAACCATTTACCCCTACTAAAACTCTAAACCCCTAGCCTATTTAACCCCTAAACCCTAAACCTCTAAAACCTTAACCCCTACCCCTAACACGTTAACCCTTAACCCATTTAAGCCCCTAACCCCCAAAACCCCTAACCCCTTAAACCCTAATTCCCAACCCATAACCCTTGACCCCTTAAACCCTAATTCCTAACCCCTCAACCCTTAACCCCTAATCCCTTAAACTCTAATTCCCAACCCCTAACCAATTCAACACCTTAAACCCCTAAAAACCTAACTCATTTAAGTGTGGATTCAATTTAACCCCAAAAACCCTAACCCCTAACCCCTAAAATCCTTCACTGCTAAATCCCCTAAACCCCTAAACCTCTAAACCTGTAACCCATTTAACCCCCTAAACCCTAAACCTCTAAACCCTTAACCCCTAACCCCTAAAACACTAATTTCGAACCCCTAACCAATTCAACACCCTAAACCCCTAAAAACCTAACTCATTTAACTCCATTAACCCCTAACTTCTAACCTCTAAAATCCTTAACTGCTAACTCCCCTAACCTCCTAAACCTATAACCCCTTAAACCCTAATTCCCAACCCATAACCCATTCAACCCCTTAAACACCTAAACCTCTAACCCCTTAACCCTTGACCCCTTAAACCCTAATTCCTAACCCCTAACCCATTTAACGCCCTAAACCTTAAACCCCTACCCCTAACCCGTTAACCCCTAACTTCTAACCCCTAAAATCCTTAACTGTCAAATCCCCTAATCCCCTAAACCTATAAACCAACCCTAACCAATTTAACCCCCTAAACCCTAAACCTATAACCCCTTAAACCCTAATTCCCAACCCATAGTCCATTCAACCCCTTAAACACCTAAACTTCTAACCCCTTAACCCTTGACCCCTTAAACCCTAATTACTAACCCCTAACCCATTTAACCTCCTAAACCCTAAACCTCTAAACCCTTAACCCCTAACCCATTTACCCCCACTAAACCTCTAAACCCCTAACCCATTTAACCCCTAAACCCTAAACCTCTGAACCCTTAACCCTTTAACCCCTAACTTAATTAACCCCCACCCATTTAAGCCCTAAACCCCAAAAAACCCTAACCCCCAACCCCTAAAATCCTTCACTGCTAAAACCCATACCCCCCTAAACCTCTAAACCTGTAACCCATATAACCCCCTAAACCCTAAACCTCTAAACCCTTAACCCATAACCGCTTAAACCCTAATTCCAAACCCATAACCCTTGACACCTTAAACCATAATTCCTAACCCATAAACCCTTAACCCCCTAAACCCTAAACCTCTAAACCCTTAACCCCTATCCCATTTACCCCCACTAAACCTCTAAACCCCTAACCCATTTAACCCTTAAACGCTAAACCTCTAAACCCTTAACCCCTACCCCTAACACATTTAAGCCCCTAATTCCCAACCCCTAACCAATTCAACACCGTAAACCCCTAAAAACCTAACCCATTTAAGTGTGGATTCCATTTAACCCCCAAAACCCTAACCCCTAACCCCTAAAATCCTTCACTGTTAAATCCCCTAACCCCCTAAACCTCTAAACCTGTAACCCATTTAAACCCCTAAACCCTAAACCTCTAAACCCTTAACCCCTAACCCCTAAAACCCTAATTCCCAACCCCTAACCAATTAGACACCCTAAACCCCTAAAAACCTAACCCATTTAACCCCATTAACCACTAACCTCTAACCCCTAAAATCCTTAACTGCTAAATCCCCTAACCCCCTAAACCTCTAAACCAACCCTAACCCATTTAACCCCCTAAACCCAAAACCTATAACCCCTTAAACCCTAATTCCCAACCCATAACCCATTCAACCCCTTAAACACCTAAACCTCTAACCCATTAACCCTTGACCCCTTAAACACTAATTTCTAACCCTTAACCCATTTAACCCCCTAAACCCTAAACCTCTAAACCATTAAATGGGTTAGGGGTTAATGGTTTAGAGGTTTAGGGTTTAGGGGGTTAAATGGGTTAAGGGTTAGGAATTAGTGTTTAAGGGGTCAAGGGTTAATGGGTTAGAGGTTTAGGTGTTTAAGGGGTTGAATGGGTTATGGGTTGGGAATTAGGGTTTAAGGGATTATAGGTTTTGGTTTTAGGGGGTTAAGTTTGGGTAAATTGGTGTTTCAACTTCCCAGGGGCGTAACTTTGGCATACGATCTCCGTTTGACGCGTACCATACCTCGTTAGAAAGATCTATCCGAGGACTACAAATTTGGAACGAGCAACATCGGTCCATGGACCCATGTTGCTCTCCGTTTTCCCAAAAAACGTCGTTTAGGGCCTCAAAACGGCTCCGGATGTTTAGGACTCAAAAAACTGCTAAAAATAGTAAGCTGTGCCGAAACTGAAAAACTGAAATAGCCAATGGTGGAGCCCCAAGTGGAATAGGCAGGTGACCACCAATATCCACCTGGATCATTAGGATTTTAGAGGTTTGGTGGGGGTAAATGGGTTAGGGGTTAAGGGTTTAGAGGTTTAGGGTTTAGGGGGTTAAGGGTTTAAGGGTTAGGAATTAGGGTTTAAGGGGTCAAGGGTTATGGGTTGGGAATTAGGATTTAAGGGGTTAGGGGTTAAGGGTTTAGAGGTTTAGGGTTTAGGGGGTTATATGGGTTAAAGGTTTAGAGGTTTAGGGGGTTAGGGGATTTCACAGTGAAGGATTTTAGGTGTTGGCGGTTAGGGTTTTAGTGGTTAAATGGAATCCACACTTAAATGGGTTAGGTTTTTAGGGGTTTAGGGTGTTGAATTTGTTAGGGGTTGGGAATTAGGGTTTAAGGGGTTAGGGGTTAAGGGTTTAGGGGTTAGGAAATAGGGTTTAAGGGGTCAAGGGTTAAGGGGTCCAGGGTTATGGGTTGTGAATTAGGGTTTAAAGGGTTAGAGGTTTAGGGTTTAGGGGGTTAAATGGGTTAGGATTGGTTTAGATGTTTAGAGGGTTAGGGGATTTAGCATTTAAGGATTTTAGGGGTTAGGAGTTAGGGGTTTTGGGGTTTAGGTGCTTAAATGGGTTAGGGGTTAATATGTTAGGGGTAGGGGTTAAGGGTTTAGAGGTTTAGGGTTTAGGGGTTAAATGGGTTAGGGATTTAGAGGTTTAGTAGGGGTAAATGGGTTAGGGGTTAAGGGTTTAGAGGTTTAGGGTTTAGGGGGTTAAGGGTTTAGGGGTTAGGAATTAGGGTTTAAGGGGTCAAGGGTTAAGGGGTCAAGGGTTATGGGTCAAGCGTTAACGGGTCAAGGGTTAGTTTTCTATAATAAAATAATTCTCTGGTCCCATACACCTCTACTTGGAATGTCACACTTAATATTCATTTCCTTTTCAGATAATATTCTTTATCCCCTTACATCCATACCTATGAAAATAAACTTCATTTAAATTTAATCTTGAGAAACTAAGGTGGAAGATAAGAGGACCCATTCCAAGAAGGGCATCTCACTCAATGTTCAAATAATATTGTTTATCCCCTTACATCCATACCTAGGAAAATAGACTTCCTTTCAAGTTAGTCGTGTGAAACTGAAGTGGAAGATAAATTAACCCATTCCAAGAAGCTCATCTCACTTCAAAAAGTTCTCGAGATTTCCAAGAATTTATAACAATATTAAGGTGCTATGCATTGTCTCCTTTATCACCTTATTGCATTCAGTCAATTGTTTTTTAAATTTAAATTTATTCATTAATTTCAAAAAAAATATTATATACATATAGTTGTTTTTATTTTGATTTAAGTTTTAGAATTTTATTTTATTTATATTAATATATCAGCTAGTTTTATATAAAATATTTTTAGTTTTTTATATAATATTGATATTACAAAATACTGTAACAAATTTTATTTAATTAAATATTCATGTATTTCTTATCATCAATAATAATAAAATAATTTAAAATAAAATTATAATTTTATTATTTTTTATCATTTTTTGATTTTAATAAAGTACTACTAAAATTATATAAATTACCAATTCTAAAGTACTGAGAGTTTTATATAAAATAAAGTACCAATTCTAACAACTTAATAATTTTGGCATTTTATTATAGGAATAAAACTCTCGGACGAGAGTTGAAAAAACTCTAGGATGAGAGTTTTTAAAACTCTCATCTGAGAGTTTTTAAAACTCTCATCCGAGAGTGTTTTTTAACTCTCGTCCAAAAGTCTTCCCGAGAGTTTCCGTCAATAAAACTCTCAGACGAGAAAATGCATAACTCTCGTCCGAGAGATTTTTAACTCCGGTTAAACCCAATAAAACGCTCGGAGGAGATTTTTTAAAACTCTCAGTCGAGAAATAGAGTTGACTATTTTCTCGGACGAGAAATTAAAATTTTCTCCCAAATTCTAGCCGTCTGCCAAAAAGTGTTTCCAAACTTCGCGATTTCACCCCTGTGGGGAAGATCAATTTCCTACGCAATTTCATCTCTGACTATGAAAACATTGTTAAGCCATTACAAGATATGATAAAGAATGATTTTAAATATAAATGGGATAAAAGAGAAAAAGGTTCCTTTTAGCAGAGTAAGCACACCATTGTTGATGCTACAATCTTATACAATCCATATTTTGGAAAACATTTCTTATTATATATTTTTTCTTCTTAAGTGTCTCTTGTGGTCATATTAACAGATAAATACAATCAAGGTAATAAAAAACCTAAACATTCCACGATTTTTGTCTTACAAGTGTAAAAATTGAATTATCATGCCATCGATAAATAAGCATATGTGGTCTACAAGGAGGTTAATCATTTTAGGCCTTACCTCTTGAAAGCTCATACTATTATCTATGTGCCTCATCAATTTTTTAGGAAACCTTTTGTACAACAAGAGCTACGTGAGGGGAGAGTGAAATGGATGAAAATTCTTACAGGAATATGATATTCAATTCAAACAAATTAACACTATTAAACGCCGCAGTCTTTGTCAGCTTGTAGCCGAAGCAATGCATTCACTAAAAGAATACCCTTTGGGGTGGGAACAAGAAATAGAGATGTATAATGTTGAGAAAGTCCCCCCCAAAAGTACAACCATGTATTATTATTCATACATACGATAGTAATTAGAGAATGGCACCTTTAGTTCACATTTATCAAGCAAACAAAATAGGGAAATACATATTAAATATTTATCTCACAAACTTGTCCATGGTGTTGTTTTCTGAAAGCACCATAATCATGTCATGCTTAGATGTGTAGAGCCTATAGATTCAAAAGGGGTGTTAAAGGATCTACACGATGGACCAAGAGGGGGAAACTTCATGGGTGATACTAATGCCCATAATCTGATGACGATTGGTTATTATTGGATTATAATATTTAAGGATGCTCATGGATATGCCTAGAAGTGCCTATTATGTCAAATTTGTGCTTGCCATGATCAAAAGATAGATGCCCCAATACTACCCATAGCAGTTCAGGAACATTTCAAAAAATGGGGTTTAGATTTTATCAAGAAAATCATTCCTCATTCATCAAATGAAAATCGATACATTTTAATTTCAGCTGATTAGTTTAATCGGTCAGCTGAAGCAGTTCCATTAAGACAATTCTATTATCAGGTCATACAATTTCTCAAAACAAAACATTATAATCAAGTTTGGTAGTCCCAGATCACTTGTTTTTTATTAAAATTCATTGTTATTCATTAAATATTATGAGTTTGCATTATAAAATAGTATTTTTTTAAATTATTCATCAAACTACTACAAACCAGGAAATAGTCTTGATGAGTGCACAATCAAAAATTTGATCTGTATTATCAAGATTTTTTTTTTTTGTGAATAAAATAACTAGCATAATGCTTTGGTGAATGTATTATGCTCTTACCATGTCAATCAAAAACCCTCTCTAAAAACCTCTCCACGCTTCCTTTTATACAGAAAATAAGTTATCCTTTCATCGAACATTTATCTTCCCGCATTGTAGCTTTCCCAAGAATCTAAAGGAAAACCATGTCTCCTTATTCAGATTCGAATAGATACACTTGTTAATTTTGAGGAATAAATTATCAAAGCGAAAGAGAATTTTTCCATACATCATCTATGAATCAAGCATTGGTTTGATGAAAAGTTTGCAAGGAACAAAAACATTGGTGTGGGTAACCTAGTACTAAAGTGGAATAAAGCTCACAAAGAGAGAGGCAATCACACTAAGTTTTAATCTCTATGGATTTGCCCTTACACCATAACTAGATGAAATGGCCCCAATTCTTATATATTGAAATATTTATATGGGAGGATTGATCCTCTTCTCTTCAATGTTTGATATCTTAAGAACCACTTCCTATAGCAGCCCTAGGTTGCTTTCCTCTCTTTGTATAAATATATTTCCTTGTTTCATATTTTTTTTTTGTCGTGTCTCGTACCTTTCATTTTTTTTGGTCAGTATATATAAATAATACATTATCTCAGAGTGTGTATATGTCTCAAAAGACTATGTGTCATAATGAACAAGGATTGTGACAACAACAATGCTTGGCTATCTATCACTTGCCCTAATTTTTTTGGAAAATTCCTTAAGTCATGTAATGTCGAGACAAATGATAAAATGCATTCAAGAGGAAATCCCTAAATAAAATAGTCACACCCACACCTATTGAACATCCTTATTCCTTATCTTGGTGTTTAGTTGCTTTGTGGTCTTCATGCTAATCGAGTCAAGTAGAGAAATGAAAATGGAAATCAATAGCAAGAAAATCAATATCAGAGGTATATATAACCTTCTCTAAAGGAACAACCTCTTGTTCTCTCAATAATTTAGGATCCATATTCCACCCCAAGAAATAATAAGTACCTAATAATAGTCACATAATTAAAACAAGTAAAGGGTGATCAATAGAAAGGCTTCCTACATAGAGAGGTGAACCTAGTAACTTTGTCGGGGTGTTGAAGAGACCTCGTGTTAGATAGGAAATGTGTGTTCTCCTGTAGTGACTCTATTGGGGCACTCAATAGATTTGCTGCCAGCATATCAATAATGAAGATGAAAACTAAGACTCTTATTATATTTAAATTGCGATTATATATTACACTTCCCCTTGATATAAATAGCTGTGAAATGGAAAAAAAAAAAATTTGTGTTAAAGCATCTATATCATATATAACTAGGTTAAGTGGGAAGCCAAGGGGATTATATTTATAAATCAATAAATCCTAAAGGGCTAACTCTTTGATAAAAGTCATTCCTAGATAGAGAAGATGAAATTTTTTCATACTCGAATTTTGGAGCCTACCTCTTATCATGTGAAGTGTCGCTTTTGGTCGTCAAGTGTTTTATTATGTTTATAAACATGTTTAAAGTGTCTATGTTTCTCCATACGTGTCGTTAGTTCACTTGAACTATAAATCATACATTTTTTAGTCATAATACAATTTTTACACCTAAAACGACACTTTTGTCTTGCAATTTCACATTACTTGTTTATCGTAGTTGGAGAATGTTTTTGAAGTACAATTTTTATGAATATTTCTTGGTCTTCGTTCATGTCTAATTTTTCATGTCATTATTTATTTTTCTCCCAACTCAATGCATTTTTCCATGTGTTATCCTCCAAGACTTGGACAATTTTTTTAATTTGCATGGCTACCCTCTAGGGAAGGAAGAGGGGTTAGTGCACTTCTAATTCATAGTGGAGACCCTTTTGGTTTCTTAAATTTGTGCCATGTCCCTCCTTTTCATTAGACCATCCTTATTGTTTCTTGTCTTTGTGCCTTGGGCCAACATTAGCCTCTACCTCCCAGTTGAGCACATTACACACTCTCAATGGGAAGTGATGCCTTCTCTTGTGCCCTTTTCGTATTCCCTATGATCTTCCTATAGCCTTACATCTCCCTCCCAATGTACAATGAATCCTTAGTTAATAGTCATGCTACCTTGTCCATTGGAACTATGCTTTATGCCCTCCATCATGCCTTCTCCTCCAAATTTGTACAATGTATCAAAACAATGATCAATAATGAAGCCTATATTTTCTTAAAAGTGTGCCCTATGCCTAGAAGACTGCTCTCTCTTTCCCTAGAACTTTTTTGATCCACAAATAGAAGCTTGCATAAATCATCTGAGAATATGAGATTTCTAGGCTAATGTTTGCTTACTATGAGTGGTATATACTTGCAAGTGCTCAATATAGCATTTAAAATATGTGTGAGGGCATTAATAAAGAAAGGATTCCCAAGGAAGCATCTTTAAGACAAAAGGAACAAAAATACCATGTTTCCACAGTTGAAATAAAATGGATTCTAATTATCATTGTGAATCACGAAGTCTCAATAATCTCTCAAGACCCTTTGAGAGTAGAAGACAATAATTGTTAAATATTTGTTACAAGTATCGAAGAAATTGTGGAAATGTTGTCGCTTGCTAAATAAATTTATGTAGAAGTCAACATAGGTCAAATTCATCAATGCGTATGACATGTTATGTTGTTGTCACGTGATGATGTAATTTTGGAAAATATTGTCAATGTAAATATGTGGAACTCCAAGGGTCAGATGGAGAAGTCCAAAAGTAATTTAGAAGTTCAAAATTCATGTAAAAATATAAAGGTCACATTATAAGTCTAAGCGTCATGAATAAGTTCGAGAGTGATGAGGATAGGAAAGGTCATTACTCTTGTTATAAAAGAGCCCTCATTACTCTAAGAAATGAATTTTCACCTTGCCCTCTCAAACTAGGAATTAGAAAGGGAAATAGTTAATTTGAAGAGAGAGTATTGTGTGAATGCTCCACTATTGGATATAGTGGTATTTCATTGTATTAATGTATCCTGGAATTTTTTCTTAACATATTAAGCTCATTGAGCCAATATTATTTCATGCATATATCATGAATTTTTTAAGACTATTCTTTGAATGTTTAAAATATATGTTGGCATTTATATTTTGCGAAGAAATTCAACTATTTCATTAGATGTGGTTCTCAACTTATTCAATATGTTTTGTACTTTCTTTAATGATCGTTACATTTATGTGAACTATTTTGCTTGATGGTTAACTAGTCTTACATATGTGTGTTCGAGTGTACTTATTATAATAGTACTTATTTCTTCTCTCTCGAAGACACACTTTTGTTTCCATCCATTGAAACAACCTTGATACATTTCCAATTGAACACTTCATAAGGAATACTTACTTGCTCACTCAAAAGTACATATATGTTTTTTTCTTATGCTAAATACTATAGCAATGGAAAATATTTAATTACATGGGGGTCTAGCCAACATTTCCAGATGGAGCTAAATATAACATGGAAAATATGTGCAAGGAGATTTGTCAAGAAAGGCTATCCAAGGAAGCATCTTGAAGACAAAAGGCACAAAAGTACCATGTTGCGACAATTGAAAGAATAAGGGATTTCAATGATCAAAGTGAATCTTGAAGACACAATAATATCACAAGACACTTTGAGGGTGGAAGATAATGAAAGCTCAATATATGTTACGATTATGGAAGACATAGTGGAAGCATTGTGACTTCTCGGATAACTCTATGTACAAGTCACCATGGGTCCAACTCATCAATGTCTATGACTTCATGTTGTTGTGACATGATGGTGTGTAAAATAATAATGTAACTTTGGAAAATATATCAAATGTGGATATGTGGAGGTAGAAGATCCACACATGCACAAAATATTCACATTAAAAAGCCCAAAAGTCATATAGAAGTTGAAAATTAATGTATAAGTCCAATGGTCATATTAGAAGTTTAGGAATCATGAGGATATGAAAATTCATTCCTCTTAATATGAAAGAGGACTCAATACTCAAATAAATTACTTTTCACCTTGGCTTCTCCAAACAGGTATTAGAGAGGAAGATAATTATTTTCAAGAGAAAGTAGTGGCTCAATGCTCCACTATTTGAGGTAGCGGTGTTTCATTGTATCAATGTATCTTGGGACTTTCACTTAATATATTAAGCTCATTGAGCCAATGAATTTTAATGCATATATTAGTAATGTTTTAAACCTATTCTTTGGATGATTGCAATATACGTTGGCATTCATATCTACTAAAGAAATTGAACTATTTCATTGGACTTGGTGCTCACCTTGTTAAATATGTATTGTACTTGGTTTAATGATCATTATGTATATGTGAAATATTGATCTAGGTGGATATTGGTGGCCACCCACCTATTTCATTTTGAACCCCACCATCAGTTTTTTCAGTTTTTCAGTTTCAGCACAACTTACTATTTTTAGCAGTTTTTTGGGTCCTCAACTTCCAAAGCCATTTTGATGCCCCAAACAATGTTTTTTGGTGAATAAAAAGAGAAAAAATGAATTTCCCTCATGTTGATGATGTCTAATGTTGTATTCCTCAGATAGACCTTTCTAAAGACGTATTGATCGCGTCAAATGGAGATCATATGCCAAAGTTACATCCCCGGGAAGTTGATGTATCAATTTATCAAAACAAGGCCCATAGTTTTGGTGCTTCATCTCCTAGGGTTAGGTTTTTGGATGTTTAGGGTTTTCCATTATTTTTCAACAATAAATATGCCTTTATGCCTCATTATAACACAATTCAAAGACTTGTAGCCTCCACATATTTTCTCAGAGATAAGCTACCAACGATGTAGCTAATTTATTTCCATTATGTATGTACAAATATTTCTGTTATTTATTCATATCCATGTTTATCTTTATTTCTATATATTATTGCATTCCTGTATAAATCCAGATCAGTGGTATCAAAGTGGTCTTCTCTTTCTCTGTTTTTATTTGCATGTCCCTAATGAGGTTAAGGTATAAGGAGTTAGGGCTCAATATGGTTGAACCCTTGGAAGTTCAACCTCACAAACCTCGATGACCTCCCATGGCTGAAGAAAATAAAGATGAGGGAGAAAAATATCCTATCAAATTATTGCTTAAGGAGGCCCTCAAGAAATAAAGGAATGCGATGATGGATAACTTTTCCTAGATCCTGGAAGGACTACCCATCGACAGTGCATCTACATCAAATAGCCACTTTGGAGGCGCCTCTCCTTCCAAGGTACAGGTCAAATTTGACATTCATGTATTTGAATGCAAGATATATGTAGACATCGTAGATATATGGTTGAATTTTCTGGAAGGGTATTTCTTGTTCCATGATTTCTCCAATGGAGAAAATATTACTTTTGCACTCCTCAAATTTGACCCCCATGTCAACTACTGGTGGGAAACATACTGTGAGCAGAAGAACAAGAGGGAACCCTCTCTGTTCTCGGCTACAATGACTTGGAATATGTTTCGAGACATAATCAAGGAACAACATTACCCTATGGAGATCTATGAGGACAAGTACATCCAATTGAACACAATGCGACAACAAAGTGATCAAGATGTGCACGAACTTATGAATTTGTTCCATACCCTGCACACAAAGTTGGGTGTTAAAGATTCAGAGATACATTTGGTGCTCAAGTACAACAGTTATTTTCACACTTAAATTAAGGAGGAAATGGATTTCCTCAACACTACCTCGCTTGGCACGAAATATCTCTATGCCACCAAGATCAAGTAGAAATTTAAGTAGAATAAGTGAGACTTTGGATCCGCGACTCTGAAGCTAGGGAAAGGCACCACCAAACCAGAGAACAAGGGGAAAATTTGAAGCGTGAAGATTCATAAAAAAACAAAAAATCAAAATAATGACATGGGGAAGTGGTGTGAATTTCATAACAGCCCCACTCATAGCACAAATGTGTGTTAGGCCAAATAGTCGCTAGTGGCCGAGCTGAAGGCACCCGAATCAGATGCATGTTCTGATCCTGAGTTAGAACCAGACAAGGGAAATGAAAAATAGAAGGAAATCATTAATGTAGATAAAAGTTCCATTTTTTCCACTACCAAGCTCTAGAGGGAGGATCCTGAGGATCTAGAGGAGGGGGAGCGCCTCTTCCATTCATAGATGTGAGTGAAGGGTTCTCCACTGCAATTCCTTACCGATAGTGCAAGACAAAATAACCTCATCTCAGCAGAGGTTGTGAAGCGACTCGGTGTACCGACCATAGAACACCTGCAGCTGTATACCATTGGGTGGCTTCGTCAAGAAAGATATATCCACATCTGTTAGGAGTGTTGCCTTCCGTACAACAACAAGTGATTCAAGAATGAGGTATTGTGTGATGTTGCTCCTCTTGATGTGTGTGATGTATTATTGGGCCAGCCATACTTGTGGAAGAGACATGATTTGTATGATTCTAGGCCTCGTTTTATTTTTATTACTTTGCGAAATAAATTTTATAGGATACTGGAGGTAGTATCGCCTCCTTCCAACCCTTTGACTACTGCAAAAAAACACAGTAAGATTGTTTCCCAAACTAGGAAGTTTATTTTCATTATAATTCGCCCATGGGGCAAGAAGAATATTGTGGCCACAGTCTCGAAACAGAGCTCCTATGCACAGAAACAAAATATGGACAAATTTTTTCTCCTCATTGACAAAGGTTCATCTACACTGTTAGGTCAAGCACTCCATTGATTTGACCCCAAGTGCGCTACCGCCTGATGTTGTCATACCTCATGGAACCACATAGAAAAAATCCACACATATAATTTCAAAGAATGATAAACCAACCAAAATTATTGAACGCATCCAACATGCCCGCCAGAAGGTCCATGACATCGTTGACAAATCCAATACCAAGTTCAGTAGAATTTTCCTCATCTCTTGGAGGAACTTAAGGGAATGGGTACCATTGATTCCTAAGGGTGGAGGAATGATATAAGTGGATATTGGTGGCCACCCACCTATTCCATTTGGACAGCCACCATTGGTTCTTTGATTTTACAGTTTCAAGAAAATTTACTATTTTTATCAGTTTTTAGGGTCCTGAACTTCTAGAGGCGTTTTGAGGTGGTAAACGACATTTTTTGGGAAGAACGGGAGAAACGTGGAAGATACTTTGAGGTTTCTCATGTCAAAATTTGTAGTCCTCGAATAGATATTTGTAACAATTTATTGAGCACGTTAAGCATAGATCATATGCCAAAGTTATATCCCCACGAATTTGATGTACCAATTTACCCAAACGGGGCCCATAGTTTTGGTGCTTCATCTCCTAGGATTAGGTTTTTTGATGTTTATGGTTTTCCATTGTTTCTCAGCAATAAATAGGTCTTCGGGCCTCATTATAACATAGTTCAGAGGCTTGTATCTGCCACATATCTTATTAGAGATAAGCTACCTATGCCCTATCTAGTTTATTTCTATTATGTCTGTATGCATATTTCTGTTATTTGATATTAATTAAATGAAGTTTTATTTCGATTTCATCTCTGTGTTTATGTTTATTTCTATATATTATTTTGTTCGTTTATAAAACTGGATCAACTATTTCTCTTGATGGTTAACGATTCTTTCATATGCATGTGTTGTGCCTTTATTAGAATAGTACTTACTTTTCTCTTCAAGACTACTTTTGTTTCCTTATGATGAAAGAACCTTGATACATTTGAAATTGAGCACGTCACAAGGAATAATTTATCATTCAAAACTACATGTACATTTCTCTCTTATGGTAACTATTGCAGCCAAGGAAAATATTTAAGTACATGGTAGTTAGGCCACATTTCTATATGGGGCTCCTATATGAAAGAGTGTAAGGAGTAATTAGGACTTCATATCAGAGAGAGCCTCTTTATGTTGGCGTGATCCAACACCGTGAAAAATGATATAAGAAACTATATTTGAATGTAAAATTTTGACCATATAACAATGATGCATTTGGATTGTAGATGTCCTTAAGTCATCTCACCCATAATTGTAGTTTTATTATTGGGGAATCCTGTTGTACTTCATGTTGCTCTCAATTTCTATGATCCTCCAATATAGATTCTTCTTATAGTGCCTTATTTATGTGTTCAAGGTCATTATTATCTTCCACATGTGACATTTTTCCCTATTGAAACTATTTCCTTTCTTCCTAGATCACTGTCGCTTCCACTTCCCTATCATATGTATTTTTGTTCATATGACATGTTTAGCTCTAAATTTAATGGTTATCCATTCTCTCTTAGTCCAAAAATTAATTAGGTTTTGTTCCACGTTATGTTGGAAACAAATTGTAGAATAAAAAGGTGGGATAAATTTATATAGTAACTTACGTTAATGCTTTCAAATTTACTACTAATTTTAAAGCCTTTCTTAGCTACATATATTTATTAAGTTCTTCCCACAAAATTGAATATTATTAGTTAGCATATTTCTTATGAGATTTTTTATATACCTATTTTATTTTTTCCTTGAAAATTATACTCATGCAAATCAATTGATGCATTAGAATCTATAGGGAATCAAGTTCATTTGTTTCTTTGTTTGGAGGTTTATTTTTGAGTTCTCTTATGTCAACCCTATTTATCTATATGTGTAAGTAGTAATAAATGTCAAGGGAATGATGAGAAATAAGGAGAAGTATTGAGAATTCATTAGGATTGAGCACATAAGGCATGTGGAAGGATGACATAGCCTTCCATCAACCACCCATATACATGATTATAATTAGTTATGACATAAGAATTTGGGTTGAGTTGTAAATTTAGCATAAAAAATAAGTGACCTAAAAAAGGACAATGCCTAGTCCTACAATTCCTTACCATCATAACAATAAGGGAGAAAATTTGGCATGCTTAATCAAAATACATATATGGAAAGTGCGTAATATGATGGGAATGGGGTAAGAATTAATTTTAACTATGATATCCAAGCCATGGTTATGAAACCCTTCGAGGAAAGAAGATATGAATAAAGTAAGAATATAATAGAAAACTAGTGCTATGCAATTTGGATCCTAATGTTCTCACACCAAAATTCATGACGTTTGTGAGTCTAAGTCAAATCGTCTCTATCAAATTTTGTTCTTTAGTATCCTTTTATAAATTCCTATGCTCAAACTATTTAGGTGAACTGACTAGCTAGGGAATTCTTTGGATTTTTAGGATCATATCAAATGCATGAAAAGGAAGGTGGAAACTTTAGTCTTGTACCTAGATGTAATTTTTTGATTGTAGTAGGATGGAATAATGGGTTCTACTAGGATATGCTCAATACAATGCATCAGCTAATAGGTTTCGAAGCTAGGGGGGGAGGTACACTATGGATATATGTGACAAAAGAGGAGGAAGGAGGCTACAAGATTCCATAAGGTAACATGGGTAGAGTAATAGGAATTAATTTCTCAAATTAATTTCTTCCATATATTCCCTATAAATGCTAAGTTCATGATTAATGAATTGATATGGGATCAAAGCCAAGTAATGGGATATCATAGAGAAGGATTTGATGTCTAAAGTGTAATGATGATTACATGGTCTAGGTAAACAAATAACATAATGGATGAACTATATGTAGATGGATATAACATATTGAGTCACTAAGGAAATATGGGTTCATGAAATTTTTTATAGTTCCTAGAGATGCATGATCTCAAACATACGAACTTCCTATTTGAATGTAGATTCAAGGTGTTTTGTAAATCTATATATGGAGTTGGCATGTTTATTACTAAGGTTAAAGGTGAAGTTTTAAGTAATAAGGAGGGAGAAGGATCCTAGAACTTTAGTGGGGCTCGTGATAACTCAAATATCATATATAAAGATCCCCAATCAACTAGAAAAAAACTTGCAACAAGAACAAAGTAAGAGCCTAATGGTGAAGGTAAGGAGAAAATCACCCTAGAAATTTCTCTAGATGAATGATTTCCTTCTTCAATTATATGGACCTAATTATGCTTAGTTTTGCTCTAATTCATTCAAGGCATAAGACCATAAACATAAAACTATATATTTTAATTAAGTATACCAATAGTTTGAAGGCCATAATAGTGGGGAGAGTATGAAAATTGAAGATAGAGGGGGTTTTATATATCTCAGTGTAAATATTAAATAATAGGCAGCCTTTTTCAAAATTTTCCTAATTACTCTTAAGTTAAAAGTGAATTTCACATTAATCATTATTCTAACATTATTATAAATATACATATTTAAAAATTATATTTATTACACATTTTATAATAATATGACACACTCATTTAATAAATTATGTTTTCAACTGGAGCATGATCTCAAACTTCTTCTACTATCTAGGAGCAAGTGTTTCTTAAATGTAAAGAAACATGTTAATAGCTGGAGAGCTAAATATATCTGATAGGAATAGAAGTATGCCTCCTTACAAACTATTAATATTTTTAGGGGAAGTTTGATCTGCATTAAATAAGAGTAATAAATCAACTTACATTTATGAGTATTAACCAATAATAATTATTGTCCCACTATTAGTTTGAAAACTAAATTATAATATATATGTATAAACTAAAATAACACATCTTTACAATAATTTAAACTTTTTATAAATAAATGAATGTGTGTTTAAGAAATTGTAATTTAATAAAAAATAAAACAGATTTAAATATAAATACATAGTAACTTTTTATCAACATTAAAAAAATATTATATATTTTTCCATCCACATAATTTTTTTTTAAATAATATAAAATTCAATTGAAAGTTGACATTAACTCTACATTGTATTTTATTGTTTTTCTCAATATTGCATGGTACGCTTTTTATGTACATGATGGCGTGCTCTAGGATCTGAAATCCCAACTCAACATTATTAAACATTATTTATTTTCCTCCAGCTTGCCTAGATGGAAGGTAGATTTGACTTTTAGCGCATAATCTGTTAGGACCACTCTCTCATGAGCTGATCTACCATACCAAGTCCCAACTCAATATTATTTTACATCATATTTTTTTCCTTTCGCTTGTCTATAGTGATGGGGCACACTTTGACTTTTATTGCTTATTGTGTTAGGACCACTACAGTCCATTCTATCCATGTTCATGAACTAAACCTCCATACTAAAGACAAGAGAATAAACTTGGAAGATGCTCAAAGACCTCTGATGCTCAAAGATGTCTATATGGTCCAACCCCTCCCCCAGAAATTAATGTTTGAGGAACTTGAATGCTAATAGGTGTAGTAAAATGTCGTGTGGTCCTTATAATTTAGTGGAATAAACGTATGAACGATAAATGAATAGACCATATGAAGATAATATTTATAATATTATTTATAAGGTGCTGATTAGTTAACTTGTTTAGGGTTTATTTGCTATAAGCATGTATAGGTAGTTATTAGAATCTATTAGAATGGGAGTAAATAAATTAGGCTATTTCAGTTTATTTTGTTTTCAATAATATAGCTTAATAAATCATTGTTCTATTTAACAATAAAAAATTGTTTTCATTCAACAGTAAAATAATATCTATTTTTGTTTTCTATTAAACATTAGGAAAATGTATCATAAAGACAATTTTTAGACCAATAATTAAATAATAAAGGTTATCTATAAATGGAAGTTACATATCATTGTTTTTAAAATAAATCCAAACCACCTATTAATTAATTGTTAGTGAGCAGTAGAAAAAAACTCTTAACGAGACAAAAATAAGTCTATAAATCAGACCAAACTTAAATGCATATAAATTTTTAAATAATTATCTTAAATATTAACTGCAAGTGAAAAATAGAAAAAAACTCAACCAAAAAAAATAAATCCATGAATTATACTCAACTTAAATATATATAAACTTTTAAAGAAACCGAAAAAAAACTCTTAACCAAACAAAAATAAACCCATAAATCATACCCAACTTAAATGCATATAAACTTTTAAAGAATTATCTTACATATTAAAATAGACCCTCACCTTTTAGATGCTATAGTTTATAATAATAATCATTGGCTTATTTAATACACTGGCTACACGCCCGTGATTTACATAATTCCCTTAATTTGTAGTATGGTTGTGGTGTATGTTTAGATATTCTAAATTATATATTTAAATATTTTAAGTTTTCACTTTCTAAAAGGAGATGGTCATCTCAACATCACACACTAATAATATATTTGAATATCATATTTAAGATACGATTTGATCCTTTCAAATTTTATATGCAGGGATTTGTTGTCAACTTTCTCTTATGATATCAATCGTAGCGCAAAACTTGCAATCATTTTCATTCACAATCTAACGGTTTGTAATAATTTTTTAAACACTCCTTTTCTCTTTGCCTTTTCCTCTCTCCCTCGTACCCTCTCCTCTCTTATGGCCCTTAAGCTTATCCCTTATATTGGTCGGGATAGGGGAACCCATCCCTCTTGGTTAAAAAGAGAATTTGTATGTTGTTTGTTCTTCTTCCTCGAGTTTTTCAATATTGTCTTCTTAGGTATGTTTGAGATATTTCTTACATGAAAGAACTACTAAACATCTTCAATAGTAACTCAGTCTTTCACAATAAAAATTATTAAAATTAAATTTTGATCTTTAGGGTTTTTTTTACGGTGACAGTGCATTTATGATGTGAAATATTAAAAGCATTTTAATATAGACTTCAATTTCCATTTGAAATGGAACTATCGTCATGTGAATAAGATTTTTTTTTTTTAATTATTATAAATATTTTATAAATAAACACAAATATGTCAAATTATAAGAGTTGGAGGATTAATAAAAAAATATTTTTAATATTTGATTTATTATGACTATTTCCTAAGGATGTGAAGCTTTAATGTGAAATTTGATGTAAAAGTTGCACATTCTAAAATGTATTATATTTTATGATTTTAATTGAATTAGATATTAAAAGAAAAATGTACTATAATATAAAATTATTAAAATCACAAACTATATAAATTGAGAAGACAATACATTTATTATTAATTTTGGTATAAGTAATTTTTTTCTTAGTGTGGTTCATTATATGAAAGAGATAAATACTAGTTTCTTCTATGAAAATTCTACTCATGTCTAAGTGACGTAGTTATCTTTTATGTAGAAATTACTGCCAAAGAGCGAGTATGAAAAATTTAGTGGGACTAGAATCTGGGTAGGGAGGATAACATTGACTCATTCCAACCACCCTAGCTACACCCACTTGAAATTCTCTTATGAATAGTTGTGATAACAAACCTACAAATAATTCAAATTAGATATTTGGTATAACAAGAAATTATTAATAAGATGAACTTCAAAAATTACCATGCCTAATTATTATAATTATCATGGTAGTTGAATTAAACCAAAATGTCTTCACACTAACCAATTCCTTTAGTTTTAACTAAACAATTTAAAGCCATTAACGGTTGGTCCCAAAAAATGAAATTCAAACAAGGGGGTCTCTTATCCCCAAATCTTTATGGCATATATATTGATAAGATAGAAAAGTGTTTGGAGGATGCAAGTTGTACTATATTCACACTTACTATTATATTCAAAACTCTTCTCCTTTATACGATAAATGTTGTTATTTTGGAAATGATCTGTGACAATCTTCTATAGCAACTAAAAATACTTGATACCTTCTACTAAGGGACATTCATGGCTATTCATACTGAAAAAATTAAAGTTGTGATAGCCAATCCAAAAGAATCACTTAAAATAATTTCATATATGAAAACAACAAATTTCATATATGACAACAATAACTTGAAGGAAGTTCCTTCATAAAAATACCTTGGAATTGATATCCATCATAGTTCACCTAGATTTATAGCCTTAATAAAATCATAAATGGATGATGGAAAGAATCTTATGCACTTTAAAACAAATATAAGTGAACATATAGTTGAATATGGGATTAATATATATATATATATATATATATATATATATATATATATATATATTGAGAACTCATCATTTCTGTTATTTTATATGGATGGGAGGTTTGTCATTATTGTATCACTATGAGTCATGGAGGAAGATATAATAGATCCAAAAGAAGTTTATAACGTATAATCTAAATAATAAAGTAAATAATCCCTATCCTATCCCATTATTAAAGAAATAAATTTTCCCATTTATAGCATGGTTATGACTAGGAATCTTACGTATATGAAAAATTTAAAGAACATAAAAACGAGGAGATTTCCTAAAAAAACCTTCTAATTCTAGCCAAGAACTCCAATTTTTGCTCAACCAAGGGTGGAATATGGATTCAAAACCTTGCATAGTCATCCATAAGCTA
Organism: Pinus albicaulis; assembly: GCA_034641835.2. Classification (NCBI taxonomy): domain Eukaryota; kingdom Viridiplantae; phylum Streptophyta; class Pinopsida; order Pinales; family Pinaceae; genus Pinus; species Pinus albicaulis. The sequence goes on from CM076581.1 coordinate 1,183,001,552, forward strand.
CCCAAAATATTCAAATTGACTACTCGTCCCAACAGATCTAATAAATATATTAGAAAATAAAAAAAATTATACCATGAGGGCTTACTTCTCCTTGGATTTTTGGATCTGTTATTTAATTTTTATTCTGTATTCATGCATAATATAATTATGTAGAAATTATATTAAAAATAAATAAAAACACATAAACCACAATTGACTCAAGGTATATCCTAAGAAACCCCTTCGGGGGAAAACTCGGTTGCAAGATTAAATTATTTTTCTCTCTTTATTTGAATAGAAAATGTTTACAAGTACAAGGAAGTAAGGCTTCTCTCCTAACATCTATTGTATTGCAAAAAATATCTATGTGTTATTTTTTCATATCCATATCAGCTACTAAACTTGTCTATGGGACAAAATACAGTAGAAAATAATGGAATACCTTTACCCCCTAGTGACCCGATTATAACATGACCCAATAGCCTACAAGTACTTAGGTTTGAATCCTTCAACGCTTAACTAGAGATAGAAATTTGACTCATATATATTTGGTTTTATTGAGATGACGTGGATAGAAAATTTTCCTTCAGTAATCGGGGTTTATGTGGCATCCTCTTGAATTATGGTAGTCCAAATTGGAAGGTCAACTTAAAAGTGGGATAAAATTTTCATATAAACCCATATTCTCGTGATTCTTGTGCCCTTCAAATTGTCCCTACACATAGAATAGGAAAAAGGGTGCACATTAAAGTGGAATTCTTTACTGTTCTTAGAAGGTTTCATACTCGAAATTTAAAACTTAGGTCCCACTATCAAAAATAATCCTATGAGATAATTCATCCATTTATTCCCCTCTTAAATAATAGATATGGATTGAAAATGATATAATGATCCAGTATGGATAATATCTCTCCATTTTGGGAGTTTTGTAGTCCCCAAAATATTCTACTAAATCAGGTGAGGAAATTTTTCATCCACCTTCACTTCGGTGTATCATTTGGCCTTTCCCGGAAGTTATCTTATCAACCCAATATGCTACAGGTCATGATTCACATATATTATAGTTTTGGACCTCCTCTCTAAAATTGTATCCTCTATCAACTCTTCCTAAGCATCTAGTTCCAAATACTCTATAAAAGGTAGAAATTTTTTCTTTTCTTCATCTAGCATGGAATGATGATGGAGTTTCAGATTCTATTATGCAACTAGCTAACAAAGAAGAAGAAAAGATAGATCAATGACTTCAAATTTTTCCTCTTCGAGGGGGACACCTCCTATACATTACATATATGATAAATTATTGGATTATACAAATGATAAGACCTCATTGGTATATAGAGGATTCTAAGGTGCCATAATATAATCAGAACCTACATGAAAATAATAATGTAAGGGAACAACAATAACAATAATCGTATTTTATGGGCCACAAAAATAATAACATGGGGGATACATGGGCACAACAACAACAATAGGAGGGTACACTAACAATAAGAATAAGGGGAATACATTAGTATTATAGGGAGCTAACATGCAATTTGCCTTCAAAAAATTGTTGTGCTCAATGATTCAGTAGTTCTGGATGCTTTTGTTTAAAATTTTCATCCTCCCATGTGGAATATTCAATAGGAAATATCTTCCACTTAATGATATACTATGAAATTAATCGATTTTTTAGTTGTCAGTTTCTTGTTTTAGTGATGTATTCAGGCTCAAATATGAATTTTCCTTATTCTTTAAGTAATGGAAAAATTGCTTGAACTGGGACCTTGTTACTAATAACCTTCTTTACGTATGAAATATGGAAAATGGGGTTTACCTGGGAAGATGCAAGAAACTCTAATTTATATGTCATGGTACCAATATTTTTCAAGGCCTTGCAAGTACCATAGTATGGGTGATAATTTATTATCCTTCTTATATTTCTTGAGGGAAATTTTTTTGTATGGCTGTAGACGTAAAAGTACCCAGTTTCCTACATCAAATTTTTTGTAAATTCCATGTTGATATGCCTCTTCTTTCATTTGATTCTGCACCAGAGTGACATTATCCTTTAAGAGTTAGATAATTTGTTTTTGATGCTCAATTTCATATTCGACTTCTTGAACCTTATAATTTTCTCTTAAATATGATCTGATGGATGGTGGATGATATCCCCAAAGTGCCAGAAATTGGGTCATTTTTTCCTACAATATGGAAGGATGTGCTATATCACCATTAAGCTAGAGATAACAACTTGACCCATTGTGTTTGTTTATCATATACAAAGAAATGAAGATATACATCCAAACATTTGTTCACCATCTCAACTTTCCTGTTAGATTGAGGATGATAAGATGAGCTATGAGTTAATTGAGTATCGGGACAAGAAAATAATTTCATCCAATTTTTTCCACTGAAAATGCGATCTCTGTCACTTACAATAATCTTTCGGTTCCCATGTAGCTTTTCAGTTGTTGCCATAAATGCAGAAGAAAATGAAATGACTTTAAAAGGATGATATAATGCATAAAAGTGTGTGTACTTGGTAATTATATCAATTACCACCATGATGACACTCTTTCCTTCAAACTTCGATAAACCTATGATAAAATACATTCATACCTCCTCCCAATGCTGACTTGGAATGGCTAAATGTTGTAACACACCCAAGGTCTTAATTTTCTCAACTTTATTTGGTTGTAAAACCAATAATTCTTCCACAAACTTCTAATTCGCATATTTAAGACCATCCAAAAATAATTCCTTGTTGACCCTCTCGTAGGTTTCTAAAAATATAGATTTCCCTCGTAAGGGGGATGTGTGAAATTAACAAAATAATATTTTTCTTGAGTTTGGAATTATTACAAATGTAGAAGCTATCTTTATACCATAATGAAACATTTCTCCACCTAAATTTATCAAATGTATTGGTATATTGTTGAAACTTTTAAATGATTCTTCACACCTCTTAATCATTTTTCCATTCATCCCTTCCTTGAGTTATAAAATATGATTGGATAATAAAAATGACACCAAGAAATGCTTCCACGTCCTCATCATTTCTTGAGAGTGCATCTGAAAAAGAAAAAAAAATTCCTTTTTTGTAGATGATTTCAAAGTCAAACCCCAAAATCTTTCTGACCATTTTTTGGTGTTTTTTTTTAGATAATATTTGTTCTAAGAAGTATTTAAGGCTATCATGATCAATTTTTACCTTCAATTTTGTTCCCACTAGTTGAGGTTGCCATTTCTTTAGTGCATCTAGTGCTCCCAACATTTCGTTCTCATAAATAGATTTCTGTAAATACTTTCCCTTGATTTGGTGACTTTAAAAAATAATGGGTATTCTTCCTTGCATTAAAAAAAAACACAAATTCAGTTTCCCAAGGCATCACATTCCAAAATAAGGTTTTTCTGAAGTTTGGCATAGCTAAGACCGTCACTTGCCACATTTCCTCTTTAAGATGTTCAAAGGCATTATTTTCTTCTTGAGTCTAAGAAAATGCATCTTTCTTTAGTCATGTTGTTAGGGGTCCTTTTATTCTCCCATAATTAATAACAAACTTTCCATAATACCTTGTCAACCCGAGAAATCCTCAAATATGCTTTATAGTCGCTAGAATTTCCCATTCCTTAAAGCATTTAATTTTTTTAGGGTATACCTTAGCACCCTCATGAGAGAAAATATGATCCAAATATTTCATCTCTTGTACTCCACGGAAACATTTGTAGGTTTTCGCATATAATTGTTTCTCCTCCAATAGTTTTAGACATTTTGAACATGATCCTTCCAAGCCTGCTTGTAGATTAGTATATCATAAAAAAATACTAACAGAAACTTTCTAATGAAGGGCTTGAATATGGAATTCATCACACCTTGAAATGTGGAAGGTGCATTAGTAAGGCCAAAAGGCATGACCAACTATTTTTTATGACACTCATGAGATCTGAATGTTTTTTTCAGAATGTATTCATTGTTCAATCTAATTTTATGATATCGTGAATGAATATCCATCTTCATGAAGTAACTTGATCCATGAAATTCATCCGAAAATCCATCAATTACAGGAATCATAAATTTATATTTAATAGTGAGCTTGTTGATCTCCCTATAATTTCGACACACACGCCATGATCCATCCCTACTGTGTGCCAATACTACTAGAGCAGAGAGAGAACATTGACTAGGTTGAATTATACTGACCTCTTTCATTTTGCAACATACGTTCAATTTCACTCTTTTGGTCATAGGGATATCTATAAGTTATCTGTTTGGAGGAACACTTCATGGAATTAAATGAGTAGCATGATCATGATCATGAATAGGTTGTAGGCCTTTGGGAGTTTCAAATACCTTGGAATGATTGTCCAAGTATTTTTGGAGATCTGGAGAAATAGATTATTTCTATGTTTGAACCTGTACTGAGCATAATTGTGCACTTACACCCCATTGTTCTTACTTCAGAATTTTTTTAATTCCATTAGAGTTGATTATATTTTTTTGTTTCCTCGAGATGCCCCTTAATTCAACATCCTTTCCTTCCCAAAAAAATTTCCATAAAAATTCTTGAAAATTAAAATATATCATCCAAAAATATTATAACCATTGACTCCTAGTACAACATCAACACGAGCCATTGGAATGGAAAGTATTGGAATATTAAGTAAATGTTCCACCATAGATAGCTTGATATTATAGTATTTTTTATAGCATTTTCTAGTTCCTTTATTTTCGACCATCACTTGACACTCTCATTCTGGATATACGAAGAAATTTAATTCCTTGTCTGTATTACAATGAATAAAATTATGGGCACTACATGAATTACTTAGCATTATTACATTTTTCTTCTTGATATATGCTTCTATCTTGAGAGTTTGAGGAGTGGTAATTCCTTCCAATTAATTACATGGTAGAATTAATCTCTTCTTTCTCCAGGGTTGGTTCCTAGTATATATCCTTCTCTTTTGATGTTTCTTACTCCTTTCCTTCCACCTCTTCACAATCTATGTAGAATAATTTCTTCTCAACATAGTTATAACCTTTAGTGTACTTACTATCACAACTGTAACAAATAACTTTTTCTCCTTTTTCCTCCGTTTTTTGTTGTTTCAACTTTGTAGGTTGTGGAAAGCTAGGAGTAAGAACACTTCCATCTTTATAGTTGTGAGTGGTAGACTTCCTTGCTGCCATAATTTTCCTTTCGAATTTTATTGCCACTCTGAATGCATTCTCTAATGAACAGGGTTCAAAAATATGCATCTGATGTTGGATTTTAACCTTTAAAGTCCCCATGAAGACATGAATCCTATGCTCCTATGGAATATCAGTTACCATGATATTCAGTTTTTGGAAGTCCCCAATGTGCTCCACCATTGAACACTTTTGTTTCAGATTTATCAATTATCTAAAGAAGGTGTTATTGTTTGTATCCTCATAATGTGTTATAATTTTCTCTATAAAAATTGAACAAGTGACAAGTGGTATATGAGAAAAAAATATCAATAACATACAAACAAATTGTGTTATAAATATAGATATGCAATGCATACCTTTTGTGCAACATCATGGAGATCAAAATATTGTTCCATCTGTAGTATCCATGTTACTGGATCCTTATCATCAAACTTCCTTAGATCTATGTTTAGAATTTTGGGGTTATTAAACCTAACATTTTTAGTCTCTAAAATCATAATTCACATTCACTTTTTCCTAATCATTTTTTTCATGGATTACCTTGTCACCATTAGGAAGCCTTACTTCTAGCAGTTTTTCCAAACCCTCCTTCAGCCCTTTTATCTTGGCATTCATCATTTATTCCATGTATAATTTCAAACCATAGTTCAAAACTCCCATGTTCCTTTTTATACCATCGATCTTAACATTCCTCATGGCTTCCGATTCATTTTTTATTACGTTTTGTGAGAGCGAAATTTGTTGCACTCGGTAGATCGTAATTTTGATATATCATGTTGCATTTGTTCCTCTGCTTCATGTGTCATAGAAGATATTTCTAGTTTCCTACTAGATTTGTCCATTTTCTTATTTCGAGGTATCTTGGAATAAAACAATGATATCTATGTTTCACTATGGCCTTTCAATCACTTCAAACTGGCCTTTCAAACAAACATTATGAAAAATTTATAACAAATACACATTGTTTTCTTCCATTTCAGGTTCTTGATATTGAAACTGATGTACCTATGTAATTTTGGATCTCCAAGGTCAAAAATTTCATCATGTAGTATCCCTCCAATTCTTCTTTCCAACCCCACAGGTTAGACCAAAATTGGATTCTTCAAGGTAATATAATGCCCAATCTCCCACCATGTGTTGATTATGGACTACTTCAGTAGAGAGAAATTGTAAGGAATGTCACATGTCACTATCTCCACCTTCCGCCTTGAAAATGATACAAAAGCAGCTACATTTCGTGCACATTCCATTACTTTTTACTAAATTCAAATCCAATGCGCATAGTGGAAGTTATGATGATTTTCCAAGGTGACATGTTTGAGACTAAATTCTGTAGCATGAAAAAAACCCTAACATCTTTGGACCATATCTCATAAAATATAGTGAACAAATATATGCATTTTTTACAGGATGTTCTTCAAGATTTATTCTCCACATGGTCATAATTTCAGCTTCTGAACCTTCGTAAAAAAAATTACAGAAAAAATTCTAATATGACCTATTTGCAGCAGTGAAACCCTAGAATCTAAAGCTCTGGTACCAAATTTTATGCAACTAGCTGAAAAAGTAGAAGAAAATATAGACCAATGACATAAAAATTATCCTCTTCGAGGGAAAAAACCTCTACATTACATAAATGAACAATTTTTGTCATTATACAAATGATAATACCTCCTTGGTATATATGGGTGTTTAAGGGGTCACAATATAATTAGAGCCTACATAACAATAATAGTGTAATGGCACAACAATAAAAATAATGGGATTCTATGGGGCACGGAAATAACAACATGGGGGATACATGCACATAACAATAAAAATAGGGGGCTACACTAACAATAATAGTAAGGTGGATACACTAGTATTATAGGGACCTAAACAATTCTCTACTTTCACCACTGAGAAAATGCTCATTTATGGGAGTACAATATGTTTATAGGTGTTAAAGGAAACCTTCTCCAATACATCAAATGAGCATTTTCTGGTATATCAAAGGATATTATAGTTTCTCATTCAATTGTAACTTTACTTCTTCTCGCACCTTGGATGACTTCTCTATTCAGAGCTAATCATGCCTAGCCTTGTATTTTTTCTATAAATTTTGCAGTTGCTACTATACATATATATGGATTTTCCAAATCTTCTCAACATTTTTTTCTTCGCTTAAGGAATCCCCTATAACATCATTTGTCATTAATCCTTTCTACCCTAATTAAATACTAAAAGGTGAAGGTGGTGAATACTAAAACAAGCTCCAAATGGTGAGTTACTAGCATAAGTGTGGATTGATTTACTATACGAGTGTTGAATATATACCATATTTTCATATCAAGTATTTGGATGCTTCTCTTTTTCACTTCTCAAAAGATGCACCAAAGTACTATTAACTAATTCTATCTACCAATATCATTGTGAATGAAATGTTGCAAATCTCTTCAACTTCGTTTCGATCTTCTCCCAAAATGTAGTATAGAATGTATTGAGAAATATTGTGTCCCTCTCTAAAATGATGGTCCTTGGTATCCCAATGTGCACTTGTACCTTTCCAAAGAACACATTTTTCGCTTCTTTCTTATTTATGTTCTTTCCATAGGGCATTAGTACATGCATCTTTCTAAACTTTTCAACTACCATGAGGAGTTAGACATATCCCTTTCTAGATGTCGGTAAACCTAAAAAAAGTTCCAGGGAAATAATTTCTGGATAATGAGGGGGTATACGTAAGCCAATATATATACTCTATTTCTTGTTACCATTCTTTTTAATACAAAAAAACATTCATTCTCTTATGAGCCTAGCCTTATGTTCTTTCATCCTGGGCCAAGGCACATACCTTTGCAAGTTAACCATTCTCTTCGCTATACCAAAATGCACTATAACCTTGGAGGTGTGAGCCTATCAAATCATATACTATCATTCACTTTTAGGGGCACAATTTTTTCCCAGCTTGTAGAGTAACATGTCCCAGATATGGCAGACAATTTTTTTATCACCATCGTACACAGGACTCTGGCACTACAACTGCTAAAACACCTCCTTAAAGTCCCCATTATTTAAATTAGCCTCTTTGTATGGATTATGGGTTAGTTGAGTCATGTGCATCAAATTTCCCAAACATAAGATATTTGATGTGGGTGGATTTAAAAGAATCTCAATCAACTTGTTTGTGTTATTCCTTATATACCTGATTCCTAAATGAAATTGTTGCAAAAACCCCATTGTAATATCACGTTTCGGGGATATCTCTAAAACACGACAAACTCCAACCAGAGATAGACTGGGAGGGCATTTACCGGGTATATCGGCTCAGAAAGGAGGAAAAAATTCGGAGGCTACCTGGCCCTTTCTAGACTCTATCTAAGAGTGAAAGATAACACACCAAGTGGTATAGAACTAGAATGCTCAAGAATATATAAAAATAACAGTGCAACAGACATATAATAGTATCGAAAGAAAATAAGGCAAATACGGAAAATCATCCAGAAACATAGACAGGAAATGCTAAGCCATTTTATTAATACGAGAAATATAATGAAGTAAAATAGGTTATCAGAGTGATGGCACCTAATCTTGCTCAAGACAAGCGAAGAAACACTCTCAGAAAATACAGGAAATGGCTGCTCTATGGACTGCGTCCCAACTGCTCGAAAAATGCTGTGTAGCTGCTACCACTGGAATGAACTGAAGACTAGGGGCTGATCCCCTTGCCGGAATGAGCTAAAACTCTGCAGACCTCCTCTACTCAAAAATCTGGACAAAACCTAGAAACCATATCAAAAATGGCCAACCCCCGAAAATCACCAGAAAATGCCTCCTCACGGAATTACGCTGGCCACCAAGGATCTGTGTAGAGGATGAATGGAAACAGCTAAAAATCCACCTCAAAAATTAGCTAAAACCCTCCCGTGGGAAAATTCTGACCCTCTTCTCAAAATATCGGCTGAATCTTATGCAGAAACCCCAATCCGAAGCACCTCCAAAAGGGACTGCGTCCTCTCTCCCAGTGACTACACAGTCTCTATAAGAACCAGCTCTGCAAAAAACCCAAACAATAAAACTACTCAAAAAATACTGAAAAACCAACCTTGCCCGAGCAGGCACTCGAAGTCCCCTGGGGCTAAGGGCAAGATCTCCGATCAAAGACACTCAATGCACTAAACAGTGCTACAGATAGGCTAAACAACTAGCCTGCTCAAGAAGACAAACGTCTCACTCAAAATCATCAACTCTAGAATGAATGAAATGAGGAGGCTTCTCCATCTTTTATAACATTGGTTTCCCTCCAAAACCCAACGTAGCCTCTCTCTCCTCCACATCCTCATCCTTATCTGTGCAGAAGCTTCTAGAGTGCACATAGGCCCCCCTCCTCTACATGGTGTTTGGCCCCCTTGAGCCCCCCTTGAGTCACAACGTTGTGCTACTAGGTGGATGTCTTATTATACTAAAGTGAGTTAGACCCTCTTTACTCACTTTTTATTTATTTACAAACCATAGTTAGCAAAACTATAAAAAGTGAAATATTCCAATTAGCTGTCGCTAATTAGGAATATTACAGTCCCCCCCAGAAAAATGTTGCTTGCCCTCAAGCAACTGAAGTGATGGATGTTGCAGAATCTTCTCGCTCTCCCAGGTGGCATCCTCATCTGGAAAATTCTTCGCTATCCTCTGCATCACCCTGATATGAAGGGATCTCTCAATGTCGGGATTCCAAACTGATCTCTCATGGTACCAGCCAACCAACCATCCTCCCAGATCCCATTGCCACCATGGCCAATAATAGCCCAAGTCCCACGGCTCAGACTGCGCACTGCCTCTGGCTATGACTGATGCTCTAAGAGGCGAAGACCATGACCCATGCTGCGTTGTATCTGTGACTGTGTAAGTTGTCCCGTCAGCTGTGTAACAACTCATCTCCTCACTCCAATCCAAGTCTTGAATCAATCCCACGCTAATCCTGCTCTGCTGAAATCAGGATGGAGTGCTGAAGAAACGATGTCCTGTGACCCCCTGCCAGTTGGAATCTGTAACATTTTCTATGCCCAAGGGCCCCTGCTCCATTGTGCTCCCTACGAAGAATCCCATACCATCAAGAGGGTACCACCTCATGATCTCTCGCTAGTCTATCCTAGAGGAAGAATCTGATGTAGCAACAACAACTGCATATGGAACATGCCTGGAGTGTTGCTGCCAGCCTGTAATCAACTCCCACTACTCTGCCCTGTCTGCCATTGAAAGCTACCAGTAGAAGGAAGCCCCTCTCTCTATAATGGGCCAAAGTGGGCAATATATGCTGCAAACTCCATTGACGTACTCCTGGAGAGTGCTACCTACTAAAAACACTACAGCTCTGTTGACTGCATGTACATCTATCTGCGCCTCATCCCTATGTCGACCCACAGATGGATGCTCCACCATATTCAACAGCTCCTCCCACTCCTGATCAGGAATGTCATACTCCCTCTATCTACTGGCCCCCTACAGAACAGTCCCATCAACCTCCGACACCTCTAGAGGATATGGATTTGCAACTGTTGTCACCATACTTGATGTTATTGCATCTGGTTGTCCCACCTCAATGGCTGACCCCAATTTTAGCCGCTTATTCCTCATTGGCTCAATGTGGGCGCCCATCTGGCTCTCCCCCAAAGGCATATCATGCCTGATGTGAATAGTGTCCTCCTCTGTCGACTCAGGCTCCATCACCTGCTGCTCTAGCTAAATCGTCACAAGTGACTATTCACCTAGAGTATCTCCCGTAGAGTCCCATGACTGCTCACCCTGGACACTAGAATGTAGCTCCGGTCTATTGTCACCATCTCTTCATGACTGCTCTCACTCCCCAGGAGCGTCCTCAACTAATCGTATGGACTCATATGAAAAAGAGTCCTCACCTTGGCATACAGAAGGACTGCCCTCCTGTTCTACCTCTGCCACCTCATCTGCATTGAATATGCCATCCACCCTCTCGATAAAGTGTCGATACAATGTCTGGAGCCCAAACACATACTGGGATGCTACCTCTGCTGTACCCAGTATCCTCTGCTCATGCATGATCTCGACATGTCCTGACGGGAAAATGACGCATGTCTCCCAAATCGTAGGCTCAGCGATGACTGATGTGCTACCCCTGCAGAAGATCATCTCATCCCCTGACCTGTGGCTTCCAACTAGCGCACCGCTCACGTATCTCGCTACTCATGCCCAAAGTGCCAAAGGACGACAACAAAATCGGCTGTGCCCGTGAGTGATGTAGAATAGGGTCGAGAGCGTAGTCCCCACAAATACCGTCAAGTATCGCTCATTTGTCTCCCCATCGATCCTGGGTGAACTACTCCCAAAGGTAAGCCTGGTGTCCCTATCCGTGAGTCTCCTTGGATGCAATACTCTAAAACCCTGCTGTGCAGCACCATACTCTCGTGCATACCACCGATCATCCATGTACTCCTCGACATGCCACTGCACAGTGAGGCATACCCCTGTATACTGCTGGATACCCCAAGCTACTGTTGTACCAAACTGTACCGTCTCGTGCCCTGATTGTGTCCAGGCGTCGGTGACTCCCTGCGTGCTCTCAATGTGATGTAGGACACTCCTACTCCACAATGCAGTCCCACACACTACAATACACCACCATGCAACTCCATGTCCACCGGTAGTCCATCGCTCAATGCTAGAGGCTCCCACACATCCCTGGATGTGATGACCTAGAGTTGTGCCTCTACATATCGGACTACCCCCAATCGGTATCATCGTCTCCACTGTTGCATCACTATACCCACCGATGAATGGATCATAACTCCAAACCCTCCTCGAGGGGTCCGAGAAGTGAATCTCCCTATGTGTCAGTAGTGTTACCACCACTGCTCAGCTCCGCTGTGTCCTCTGTGCCCCACACAAAGGTGAAGAAAACTTGGCCCCATACAAGGCGCCATCTGGTGGCCTGCCAATGCCACCTCCTCTGACAAGCTCCTACCAAAGTATGTTGACCACCCCATGATCCCGTGTATGAGTGTCATACCAAGACAACCTAGGTAGTCTGCCCATAAACTGGTTGGCCACTGGGGCTGACTGAAACTCCCCTAGCAGATGCGCATGCTCCACTGCTAGGCCAAATGTATCCTCTAATACATAGTCAAACGACCTGCCTGGGAAATGATAGGTAATCCCGCCTAGACCCAAATTCCAATCTGGGGTTCCTGTATTCCCAGCACCTAGGAACTCCTGCTGAACTACACCCAAGTCCACCACCATCTCCATAACCCACTCCACCAGGTACCAAATCAAAATCTGTCGCCATCCAACCTCAACATGTGGATGCTGCACCCTGTGCAACCCCAATCGTATCATCCTGCTAACCAAGTCAACGCATGAGATATGACTAGGTGACTCCGTCTCTCTCTCTCCAATGGAGAGAGGTGACCCAACAACGCTGCTAGTCCCATCCATGCATGCCTGAAGGGGAATGATCTGATGCTCCAACATGCCCTTTGGTTGTAGAATCAGGGAGTCCATTTTTTCCCCAATGCGGGCCAACTTGGCCATTGACTCAGCACAAGCCACTCTCATGCCCTCCAGCTCCCTGTCCTGCAACAAAATGGCCTCATGTATTGATCTGGCCTTCCCCTTCAAAACTAGAAGGTCTACCCGAAGCCGATGATACCACTGTCTGCGACCATCATCCAATACCTCTGTATCTCCTAGTGTCTCATCAAAGGTGGATACATCTCCTAACACCACACTCATATGTCGTGTGCTGCTACCACCCGAAGACTCGGACACGACTCCAGTCATCACCTCAATGGATGGCTCTAATGGGGTAGGCTCTACCTTCTCCACTACGATATCAACCGACACGGTCAAGGAGGTCTCCAATGAGGGTGAGTCATGTATCACACTAGGTGTATCCTCGAACTCCTTGAAATCCTGTGTGCCCTCATCCTCCAATTGCGAGGTAACCATTTTGATGCTTTCCCCCTCCGATACTTGGTCAAGTTGGAAAGAGGCATCCAACTTCCCCACCCAAGCTTTTTCCGAATGCTTGGATGACCCGTCAAATGTCGGTAAATGGAATTTTCCCACTGTGCACTGCAAGCCCTCGTCATGTGAGAGCTTGTTCCCTCTGTGAAAGTTGCGAGGTCTGCTATCCCGCTGGAGCTGAAAAAAATCTCTGAATGGAAGGGCATCCCTGAACTCCTGCCCATATGCCTAATACCCAGCGAAATAATCACCCATGTGGCCAGGCTCTGGCTCCTGTTGGGCTCCTGCTGTTGTATCTACTCCCAAGAAAGTGGGCATATTAGAACAAGTAGGTGCACAAGAATCCGTCGGCTAAGGAGTATCGCGCTGAGCAGCACCCTGCTCCAGCAAATGGTGGGATGCACCTGATCCCTCACCAATCTGGAAACCCCTTGGGGTTTCACGCTGTCTAGCCTCCACAGCAGTTAATCTCTGCCCCATCACCTCAATCTTCCTCGATAGATACTATAATGATTTGAGTAGCATCTCCCCAAATCTCTTCGCATCATCATCACCTGCCATCGGCTCCTCCTGCTCTGTATCTACAGGCTCCTCCAGAAACTGCACTTCTGCCTAACTTCGGCCTCTGATTTACCCACTGAAAATTGCTCAGAAAATTCTAATAATTTGGGAAGGTGATCCTTGCCCAAACCCCAGAAAAACACAGAAAGGCTTTCTTCTAATTCCAACCTTCAAAATATGACCCTTTGTAGTTTGGCCTTCTTCCAATTTCATTTTTTGGCACTGCAGCTGCTACTGTCAATCGTTGCTCTCCAAACTGTTTGGCCTCTGAAAGGTCTCTTTCCTTATGTCATAGACCACAGGCTGAGCCAGAACTATGCTATGATACCACTGTAATATCCTGTTTTGGGGATATCTCTAAAACACGACAAACTCCAACTAGAGATAGACTGTGAGGGCATTTACCCGGTATATCACCTCAGAAAGGAGGAAGAAATCCAGAGGCTACTTGGCCCTTTCCAGACTCTATCTAAGAGTGAAAGATAACACACCAAGTGGTATAGAACTAGAATGCTCAAGAATATATAAAAATAACTATGCAGCAGACATATAATAATATCGAAAGAAAATATGGAAAATACGTCAACTCATCCAGAAACATAGACAGGAAATGCTAAACCATTTTATTAATCTAAGAAATATAATGAAGTACAATAGGTGATTAGAGTGATGGCACGTAATATTTCTCAAGGCAAGCGAAGAAACACTCTCAAAAAATATAGGAAATGGCTGCTCTATGGACTGCATCCCAACTGCTGGAAAAATGTCGTGTAGCTGCTACCGTTGGAATGAACTAAAGACTAGGGGCTGATCCCCTTGCCAGAATGAGCTAAAAATCTGCAAACCTCCTCTACTCACAAATCCAGACAAAACCCAGAAACCATATCAGAAATGGCCAACCCCCGAAAATCACCAGAAAATGCCTCCTCAGCAAATTACGCTGGCCACCAAGGCTCCGCGCAGAGGCTAAATGGAAATACCTGAAACACCGCCTCAAAAATCCACCAAAATCCTCCCATGGGCAAAGGCTGACCCTCTGCTCAAAATCTTAGCTGAATCTCCTGCAGAAACCCCAATCTGGAGCACCTCCAAAAGGGACTACATCTTCTCTCCCAGTGACTACGCAGTCTCTATAAGCACCAGCTCCATAACAAACCCAAACAATAAAACTACTCACAAAATACTGAAAAACCAACCTTTCCCGAGTAGGCACTCAAAGTCCCCCGGGGCTAAGGGCGAGATCTCCGACCGAAGACAGTCAATGCACTAAACAGTGCTGCAGACAGGCTAAACAACCAGCGTGCTCAAGAAGACAAACGTCTCACTCAAAATCATCAACTCCAGAATGAATGAAATGAGGAGGCTCCTCCATATTTTATAACATTGGTTTCCCTCCAAAACCCAACGTAGCCTCTCTCTCCTCCACATCCTCATCCTTATCTGTGCAGAAGCTTCTAGAGTGCATGTATGCCCCCCTCGTCTATGTGGTGTTTGGCCCCCTTGACCCCCCCTTGAGTCACAACGTTGTGATACTGGGCGGATGTCTTATTCTACTAAAGTGAGTTAGACCCTCTTTACTCACTTTTTATTTATTTACAAACCATAGTCGGAAAAACTATACAAATTTGAATATTCCAATTCACTGTCGCTAATTAGGAATATTACACCAATCCACTTGTAATGCTTAGAATATTGTCACTTACTATGGGTATGTGGGTACATTAATCATTGGCAATCTGTGTCCAACACTATCTCTTTTCACGTTATATTATGTTTATACTTATTCATATCATTCATTAGGATATATAGCTCCTTGTTATAGGTAGGGTAGCTAATAAATAACCCATGAAATAATGAAGAATGATAAAATATGGGCCTCCTTTCCTGCATGAAGAGCACTCCCATAGCATACACACTTACATATTTATCCACTTTGAGGGTTTTATAAGCTTGGTAATGCAAGAATCATTGCATGGTAGATTATCTTCTTTAGCTCCTCAAAGGCCCTCCATTGACCCTTTTCCCACTAGAAAATTGTTCCTGACGCTATTATGGCATTAACAATGTACCTGGTGATCTCCAAACTATAATTCAATCTTGGAAAAGTACTTCAGTTCTTGTCTTTTATGTAATAGGTCCTCTATGTTGGGTAGGGGATACCAGTTTTTACACACATATTTTTTCAATGTCCTAGAGTCTAGACACATTCTCAAAGTCACGTCCTTCTTTCGCATAATGATGATGGGTGACCCACATGGTGGTGTACTCAGTCGGATGACACCCTATTCAAGTATTTGTTGCAATAACTTATTCACCTAACTTACTTATACATCAAACTACCTACACAATTTGATGGTTGATAATGGGGAGTCCAAAAATAGTTAGATCTCATGCTCCACTTCTCTCTTGGGTGGTAGTCCTTAGGCTCATAGAACACATCCCTATATTCTTGTAAAAACTCTTTTATTTTCTCTTTATGTTTCCTAATACAACCCTTCATGGATTCCTTTCCCCTTACTGACTCTTGTACAAACTTAGTTTCTTTTAAAATGAATAATGATTGTTCTTTCTTGAGATGGAAAATTCATTTGCTTGGTTTGCACCTACTGGTGAAAATTTGGATTTTTTGTCATGGTCATATATGGTGAATGGCTTTACATCCTTGATGAAGTCATATTCGCTAGCTCTATGCATGAATATTTCATCCTTAATGTACATAAAATGAATTCAAAACACCAATCCACTTACATCATGGGGAACTACATCTAGTTATATTTCATCAATAAAATCAACATTGATGGAAAATCCAATTTTGCACTAGTTTGTTACCTTTATCACAACATCCTTATTTACCCACCATAATGGATATGGGCTTGGATGATAATGAAATTCCAATCCCAATATATTGATAAGATCTACTGAAATGGAATTTTAATGTGATCTTGAATAAAAAGGAACATCAATATTTTTCCCTTTAACTTGTACCTTTGTATGAAAGATTTGGATATTTGTACTCTCTTCATATTGGTGAAGGATGCTAATATTCACCTCCTACTACATTTATGTACATATGATCTTCTCATCCATTTCTGAGTTGCTTTCAACTTAATTTCTTGAACTAGTCAGTGTGATATTAGTCTTCTTTGAATCTTTCTATTTCTTCTTTTGGTTAATTTGTCAATGCAACTTATGCAACTTCTCCTTTATATTATTTTCAATGTTACAATGGCTGAAAATATCTTTGCACCTTTTTTTTGTCATTTATTTTTATATTTTACCTATTTCCACTTCTTTTCGCCTTCCTTATAACAATCCTCGTGCTCCTTCTTCTTTAATCCACTTGATTTTCCTTTCCATTTTCCTTTTCTTTTGATTTATTATTCCTATACACAACCCTTGTCCACCAATAATAGCTTGAATAGAATCACTTGCTTCAACAAATTGCTATGTAGTAACTTGAGATAGTTGAGGATTAAATCTAGGTTCTTTAAGGATATACACAACATTATTTCCATATTTCTAAATTATGTGGTGTACTCCTATACACTCTACCCTTATTTCTACCTAATATAGTGTCATTATATCCACTAGGCATCTACACACCCAACAGGGTGAAATTGTATCTTTATGATATTTTTAATGTATTCCCACATAGTAAATAAATGATCTTCCTCCAACCTCAAGGTATTTGTTTGGATTTCACACCAAGTTAAGGCATGATCCTCTAATTTTAATAGCACAAATGAAATATTATATTCTTCCTCTATTTGGTTAACACTGAAATAAACTATTAATTAGTATAATTAGTGATTTAGCATCGAAACATCGATCTCACCTTGATATGGATTGATATAAACCTTCTCTTCCATATTGAATAGGTTCTATAACCGGTTCACAACACTCAAACTGGTTTATCATTTTCAACTACATTCTTTATCCCCTTCTATTTTTCTTTATAATCTCCTAATATCCCCCTATTTTGTCTTCTACATTAGAAAACGTATATTATTCAAATAAGTAAAGCTCATTAGTTAGTTCTGCCATGGGGGGCTCACATTATGGTTTATACTTGTAGATTATGCTTCCAACCATGAAAACCCCTGCATTGTAATATGAGGAAGTTTATTCACATATTCATTGGCCATGACTAGGGTTTTATGAATTTCATCTTACCCGATCTACATCTTGTCAAAATCGCCATAATATACTCAAGGAAGCATGGTATAATATTGAAATAATTCATAGACTACCATGGATATTCAATTGGAAAAATCCTCACAATTGATTTACTAAAATATATTAGAAAATTAAAAATCAACATAATGAGGGTCTATTTCTCCTTAGATTTCTAGATCTACAATTTATTTTTTATTGTATATGATTGAAAATTATAATTATGCAAAAAATAGATAACAATTAAATTAAAATCATAAACCAAAAATTAACAAAATATACAACCTAAGAAACTCTTTCAAGGGTAAATCGAGTTGGAAGGTCAAATCACTCTTCCCTCTTTATTTGAATAGAAAACAAATGCAAGTAAAAGAAATTAAGAATTGTTTCGCATGAGCTAATACAATGCACAAAACATGCTTATTTTCTCTCTCCCTATCCCTCTCGTCTACCATACTTGTCTATGGAATGAAATAGACTCCAAAATTATGAAAACCTTTTTCCTCCTAGTGACCTAGTTATAACATACCCCAATAGGCTACTAGTGCTTAGGTTTGACTCCCACTATTAACTAGAGTTACAATATTGACTCTATCAGAGTCTTTTTAATTGTGATCATGTGGCTAGACCATTTTCCAAGAGTAATGGGGGATGGCATAGAATCCTCTCAAATTATGCTAGTCAAAATAAGAAGTTCAAATTCTCAAAAGCTAACTTTCACATATATACTCAAATTAAGATAATTATTTATTATTGGAAAAGTCTTGGTGTGTAGAATTGAAAAAAATGGTGTGCCACTAAAGCAAAAAATAAATAAATTAAGTCTTCAAAATGCTCCCATAAGGTTTCAAACCCCAATTTTCGAAATTGGATCCCATAAGTAAAAATGGTCATGTCAGCTAGTTCATCCACCTTATCTTCTCTGAAAACATTGGTATGGATGGAAAACAACATAATGACCTAATCTAAAGCATCTATACTTGAGGGATAAATGGTGAGATCATTTTGCATAATAAGTATAATACTTAAAAATATTATTACATCAAAATTTGAAGAGAAATTATGGGGTCATAATGAGCTATAGGGAGAAATGAAACTAAGATATTATAATGAGGTGATCAACCCCAATCTCGGAAAATAAAAAACATCATCTGGATTGACTATTGTTAAAAAGGGAAATAAAAATAACTAAAATAAGAAAAATTTATCATGAGATTCATACTCAAGGTTGTTCAATTCACAAACAAAAAAGTGATGAAAAATTTTGTCACCTTTGTGACACAATAGAGGTGATTGAAAAGGATAACCACCTCCTTGAATTAGATTTTATTTCCATAAGCCTCTAGAGGGAACATCCTTCATATTGTAGCAACAAGACATGATTTCCTCTAATTTTGTAAATTATAAAAAACTTATCTCAAAGCCTCTAGAAGATATAACATGAAAAGAGGATGTGACTCCTTGAATTTGATAGTGTTTGTTTATTTTGGTTTTATAGGTGTCTAATGAATGTATCATAGAAGGAGAGTAGTAAAATGTAAGATGAGGCCAAGAGGGTGGTCAGGCCCTGAGATGTCATAATATGTAACCACATTTATTCTAGAATATATGAAATATATGTGGTTTTTATTTATATGTGGTTAATGTGTGTGTAAAAACCCAGTTTCATTGATTGTTTTCAATGTTTTTTCATGAGATGTTAAAGGGAGACTTTGAGTGTTATAGAAATGGATTGTGGAGAATTTCCTAGAAAAAATATTTTGTTCAATCTAGCTAGATAGGGGGTGTTTTGTTTCTATTGCACAAGGAGAGAATCTAACATAGAACTCAAAAGAGGCTACAACTATAAACATGGAGGTTGCATGATAGATGAACATTGGAGCCATATTCAATTATATCATATTTGAATTTGATTAGGGGGTCATCGGAGACCTCAATATTCATATGATGGCATGATTCAACCCACATCTCCCAAATAATTAGATTTGATTAGGTTAAGTGGGAGTCATTCAGAGTCAATTCTACTTGGCATCAAATGAGTTCATAAATATTAATATATGATATTTGATCTCAACATTAGAATTGAAGGTCCATCTCTTCTGAGAGGACCTAGTTATCACCTTTGGTCACTTAGTCATTTGGAAAAATGTCTGAGAACCTTTGAGTAAGCATTTGCTGATATGAAAGAATGCAGTGATGGTTATTTTCATGGTTTTGGCTAGAGGCTAGAATACATAAGTTTGTGGATTTGAAGACTGTAATTCCAATTTCTACAGAAAGGATGAGGTGGCTAGAATTCATGGGCCAATAATCCATAGGTTCACGCATCAAGCCTTTTAGGATCCAATTTGATCAAACCCCCATAATCAGCTTGCATCCACTGGTATTAGAGTAGGGAAATATTTCTTTCCAGTTGAAGGAGAAGACAATTAGAGGAATTCTCAAAACAAGTGAGAAGTGTGCTACAACTAGAGTAGCAGAAGAAGCTCAAGAGGTTCCAAAGAAGGTGAAACTATGATACTGAACAACCAACCTAGACGAGAGAGCTTGGTGTTGTGATAGTGAAGGATTAGTGACAAACCACTAATGAGTAGCAATAGGACCTCAATGGTACAAAAGGATAAAAAATAATGAGATTAATAATGAATGAGATACAACAATTAAGGCACATGTTCTGAAGATCATGAATATTTTTAACCTTTGTAGTATGATGCAGGAGTATATCCCCCTCCTAGAATCAAACTTGAATTCTAGGACCTTCTTGAAGGCACTTTGTTGCAAGTGTCGTAAGAGGACATGGTTCCATCTACTTTTGTAAATTGTGAAAAAAATATCTGTAAGCCTCTAAATTGTGTGGCATGAAGAGGACATGATTCCTTATATTTTTTTGGGCTTGTTTCTTTTAGGTATATAGGCAACCTAGAAGTGTTCTAGGCAAGGTTGGAAGAATAATATAAATGAAACCGAGATTGTGGTGAGGCCCTAAGAAGATATAATATGTAATGATAATTAATTTGGAATATATGTAATGTGCGTGTATGTAATGTGTGTGCATAAACCTTGTTTTATTGGTTTTTTTTCCATGTTTTTCATGAGAAGTTAAAGGGAGAGGTCAATTTTTTCTAGAATGGGCCATGGGGAGTTTCCTAGAAAATCTATTTTGTCCAATCCGACTAGACAAGGGGCGTTTTATATTTTTTGGACTAGGATAGACTTAAGCATGGAACTTGAAAGAGGCTCGAGCAATAAAAATAAGGTCACATGATACATTAGCATTAGATCCCTCACCAATCAAATCTCATCGGGCTTTCAAGTTGGGGTCGTCGAATAACTCCTTTTGTATCTAATGGCATCAAAAGGCCCACATATCTCATTAAATTAGATATCACTCAGTTAAATGGGAGCTGATACATGTTGAGGTTGGTAAAAATATTATGAGCCTACAACCATTAATCTCGATATTTGATCTCCATCCGAGATTTAAAGGACCATCTCTCACGAGAGTCCCTAGTTATCACCCATGGTCACATGGATGGTTTGGGTGAAGGTCTAAGCACCTTTTAGCAAGTATTTGGTGATATGAAAAAACGTGATGTTGTCTCTATGCATGGTTTAGGGTAGAGGCTAGAACACTTAAGTTTGGATATTTGGAGGTTTTCAAGTCAAGTTGTTGTAGAAATGGCAAGGTGGCTAGATTTCATGGGCCCATAACCCACGAGGATAAAACCTTTATGGGTCAAATTTAATGAAGTCCTCATAATCATTCTTCGGTAGCGAGAAAAGGAGAAGTACATTCTCTTAGATTTTCCATCTTATACTCAATTTTGATCAAAATTTTAAAGTATCTATCACTTGTTTAACCTTATGACCCTTTAAGTCATCAAAATTATTTTGATCTTATAATTCTTTTTGGGAATGGAAAATAAAGAGTAATATGTTACCTTCTTAAGGTTCCATATATCATATTAGTCTTAATAAAACTTAATTATCATCACAGAACATCATCCAAATTATAAAGGTAAGAGACAACCATGATTTTGTTTACATTTTTAGTTACCTAATATGATAAGGCATAACATCAATGCTTTGGTTTGATTATTCTTCAAAATACTAACATTAATGAAAAATATATGATAATTTTCTTATTTGTATTTTAACCCTACTCAAATATAAACTTAAAATTCATGAGAAGTCACACTAAATAAATATCAAGTTTCACAAATATTATATATTATAATGTCTAAATATATAATTTGTTATTGTAAAAAATTCTAAATACACTTAAAATATTGATATCACTTTTATGAAAAATGTTAAAATTTTCACAATGATTACAATTTATTGACCATTAAGAACTGAAGAAAGAAGCTTACCCCATTGTAAATTATAAAAAAATGCATTTTTTTAAAAACAATTAAACGCTTCATATTTTAATAAATATTGAATTTAATTATCTTTTATTTATTTTATAATCTTTTCACTAAAAAAATAATATTTTATTTATTATTATTTAAATTCTAATATAACATTTGAAAAATATTTAATTTAATTAACTTTTATTTATTTTATACACTTTTCAGTTTAAAAGTAATAAATAATTTATTTATTATTATTTAAATTCTAATATAATGTTTATATTTTTTTATAATAGTTATAATAAGCTTATTTTTGAAATTAATTTTAATTAAAAAATATAACAAAAGGACTTCATTTAATATAAAATTTAGTTATTTATTTATTTTTAAGCATGATAACTTATAATTTGTTGGAATTTGTTCGAGTAATTTAGGTTAGACTTAAGATATAAGAACTTTCCCTATAACATTAAGAGTATACTCAATAACCAATTTGTTCTTGTAATCTAGGTGAGATTCTAGATATAGGAACTTTCACTATAACACCAAGAGTATACTCAACAACTAGTAAGCTAGATATACAAGAAATCTATGACTTAGCAAGAAAAACACTTCATAAGAGTGAGGAAGGATACTACTTAAAGCACTTCAAAAATAAAAAAAATATTCCCATAAAATTTAAAACCAAAAAAAAAAAAATAACATCTCATTATGCCAAACAAACATATAATAATGCCAAGAAAAAATTAATATTAAATTTTTTATAAAACAAAATTACCTTGAAAGGATGTAGTCTTCATTAATGGAAGAATTAATTTATACTAAAACGCTTTAGATTGATAATATGAAAGTGACCTTATTGGATTTGTTTTTCCCTCGACTCATGGGAACCTCTGTAAGGAAATGACTTGGAACCCACGAACCCATTTAACAATTGACTAATAATCTTGTCCCCACTTAACATTTTACCGAGACGAACACCGAGGTTGAAAACCCTAGTAGCGCTCGGAGGACAAACCCTCCCTAGTTTCCTCGAATAACTTCGGCACAACCAGCGTGTAAATCGCAAATGAGTGGAGTCCACTTTGACATGACGTAGGCAATGGGAAAAGGCATGATACCACTTGTTTGTAGCAATCTAGGTATGTGATTCCCATACCGTGAGTCTATGAGAGCCTGGTGCACAAATAGGTCTGCAATGGCGTAAGATTGATGGTGAGTGGGTTTGAGAACGAGTGGAAGGGTCAGTCTGGCGCGATAGAAATATTGCAATAAAGACGTTTTAGAGCACTTCAGAATTCATGTCCTTTAGAGTGAGAATGAAGTCCGGAGTGTAGGAGATAAGTAAGTACCGGGCGATGACCCCACATTTTGCGCAACACACAAACCCTAATCCCTATCCTTGTTTTCAAACCCACCCTCGCGAATAAATACTGCCATTGAGAACCATGTGGTTTTCTCGTGCACCCACACTTTGTGTCGCTTCTCTCTTCCTTTTTTTCTCATGCTGATTGATTTCTTGTTATTGCTGTTCTTTCTGAAGAAGATCAGAGGCCTTTGAGAAATTATTTGGGTCAGCTTTATGCCTTGCCAGAATCGAATCAGTAGGTTTTTTGGGTTGAGATAGAGTTAGCGAGGGGTGATTGAGGATAACAAAGAATTTGCAATTAGATGTTAAGGCCTGCGAACGATTGAGAGAATTTGGGAATATAGAGACGCAATCCTGGCGAACCGGTGGTGGGAGGCGAATGGGGGGTTGGGGGGATTGGAACCGGGGGCCGGTTCAGGCCCCGGGTTTGGCCATGTTCCCGGTCCTGTCCATACGCTCCAAACTAGGGGCTTCCATAATTCTGAAGAGGAAAGCAGCGGCAACAGCGAATTGAAGAAACGAAAGCGCGACGGCAACAACAATGACACCAGCGATGCCGCCGGGAAATCTCACGAAGGCGATGAGATGGACGGCGAGATGAGCCGGAGGCCTCGCGGGAGACCTCCGGGTTCCAAAAACAAGCCGAAACCCCCCACAATTGTCCACCAGGAGAGCCCCAACGCCCTCAGAGCTCACGTTCTTGAGATCGCCAACGGCTGCGACGTGGCGGAGAGTTTGGCGATGTTCGCGCGCAGGCGGCAGCGTGGAATTTGCATTCTCAGCGGGAGCGGCACGGTGAACAACGTTACCCTGCGGCAGCCAGGCACGGCCAACGCAGTCGCCACTTTGCACGGAAGGTTCGAAATCCTGTCGCTATCTGGCGCGTTTCTGCCCACGACGGAGCCCTCCGGGGCAACGGCACTGACGATCTATCTTGCGGCGGGACAGGGACAAGTCGTAGGAGGCAGCGTCGTGGGCGCCCTGGTGGCCTCTGGACCTATCGTTGTCATTGCTGCCACATTCCGTAACTGCCCTTACGAACGACTGCCCCTAGACGAAGAGGAGGAACAGTTGCCTATGCCGCTCCACCCTCCAGGAGGACTTTCGCAATCATCTACCCTAACGGGGGCGCAGCAGCAGCAGCAGCTGCCGGAACCGCCAAGCATGCCCATCTTCAACATTCCCCCAAATCTGCTCCCCAACGGTCAACTCCCTCCTGAACTCTACCCTTGGGCACAGCATCCCCGTCCCCAGTATTAACAAAAGTAAACCTTTCCTCGCCCTTGTACCGGGGCCACTTGGTCACTGCCCCTCCAGCAGATCAGATCAGCTCATTCATAAATTTCGTACAATATCATGTGTACAAATTTTACTCAGACTTGTAAAGTGTTTTATTCTGTTCAGGGCGAGTTAGACCTGATTTTGGGCGACAATTTGGGTTCTGCTCATCTTTCTTCAGTTTCATCAAGAAGGAGAATGGAGCATTTCAGGTCTGCTGTAATAGACTTCTTCTATTTCTCAAGCTATTTTGTGTTGTATAATTTCTTTCTGAAATAAGTTCTCTGATTTATCCTTTCTCAGTTTGGGTTGTAGTTTCCACCATGGAACCCTATCCGGAGTCTCTCTCATCTCCTTGGCATGTGTTGATGCCTGTCCTAAAAACCCATCCATGAGACCATTATAATTTACAACCAACCTCTTCTCTTTTAGTAATAAAACTAGAGATCATGAGAGCTCATGGTTATTGAAACACAATCAAGAAACCAGAGCTGTCATTCTAATATAGATGTATTTGACTACTGTCTTCCAGATACATTCAGGTAAAATATTTCTAGGAACCTCATCCTTCCACCTTGATCTACCTTCGTGAAATTTGGAAGGAAACCATGATCTCAGAAACTTACAATTCTGGTCCTCCATCCATATTTGATCCAACTCTTACCCGTGCCAATCAAATTAGTTTCAAAGATTTTCGGTGCCTCAGGACTTGCTGGCTCCCTAGATTTTGGCATCGTAATGCTGGCAAAAAAAAATTAGAGGTAATATACCTCGTTTTTCATGGATTCCTCTTCTTAACAGTCCATGACAAAAGTATTTATGCACAAACCACGAGGAAAGGGCCATCTTGAAAAGTGTTCACTCTGCTACTTATTTTTTGGTTTCATGGTTTGTTTGATCCTCAACTGGCCAATTATTTACTGCTTTCATGGTTTGTTTAGTCCAAGTGGGGAATACTTTGATTAAGGCATTGGCTTAGCTTATTCAGTAGAAAAAGAGATAACTTAGTCTCTCGGGTTAAGAAAAACCCTATTGTATTATTTGAAGATCTTTATAAAAATTGCATACCCTCATTATTAAGTAGGTATTATCTTATCACATGCAGTTATATTTGCACGGTTATATTTTGAAAACTAATAGTTAAAGTAGTGTTGAATTAAAAAAATAAACAATAATTTTAATATCTTTTACTTATTTCTTTCATTTTAATATATTGTATTTATATATTTATTTAGAGATGGGTTAATATTTTTTTAATGATTTAGAGAAATATATTTGTATTTTATAATGTTTTGCTTCTTTTTCTGTGCTTATTAAGATAGTAGATGTCATTATATTTACAATTATTTATAAGTAATTTCTGAAGCATTAAAACATGTAATACAATTCATGTTGGTTTATGTAAAACACTCAAATTCATGTTGGTTTATGGTAGATGTCATTATATTTACAGTAATTTATAAGTAATTTCTGAAGATTAAAACATTTAATACAATTCATGTTGGTTTATGTAAAACACTCAAATTCATGTTGGTTTATGTTACCTTGTTATGTGTTTAAACTCTAATGCATAATAGAACTAATAAATTTGAAGATTTTGAGAATAAGAATCAACTTCACTAGTGTTTTCTTATATCATTTTTCAGGTATAATTTCGAATTATTAGTGGAGATTTGACTCGCATGAAAAGAAATTAAGAAAAAATAAATATAGTATTACAGTTTGAGCATATAGTTTTTAGAAATAATTATTTACTAATGTAAACATGAAAATGCTAATAATTAAAAACTATTTATTTTATATTTTTTTCTTGTAATTTCTTATAGAAAAAATAAAAAGAAGCATCATATGGGTAAATTAAGTCTTTGCTTTTAGTAAATAATGCAAAGTACTTAGTATTTCTAATAATATCTAATCAACTTAGCCTCATGGGGGTAGGTGAGTTGGTAATTGAAATGCGGTGAAGTTCATTTGTAAGGCGAGCTCCGTACAGGAGGTCATGAGTTCAAATCCCCCCAGACTAAAACGGAGTGTGTGGAGAGGGGCGGGTGGATGTTCCCGGTGGTTATAGTGGTAGCGGTCAGAATCAACCTCGTGCCCGGTGATTATAGTGGTAGCAGTCAGAATCGACCCCGTGTAACGCGAGTCGCGAGGCTGCGCTAGATTCCGATTCCACTGTATACAAAATAAAAATAAAAATAAAATAATATCTAATCAACTCATTTCTTAATTAAAGGAGAGAGAGTTTATATAATCCTCATCCAAAGTTTATAAGTATTTTTGTTTTACCTCCTTAAACAATGGTATGATGAAAAAGATATTAGAATTTTTACAAAGAAATGCATATGGCACTTATGTCATGAAAATATATTTTTTATTGTTATTATTATTGTAAATATATATTACAAAGAGGTGGAGGAAACATGTTATAAAAAACATTTTTTTAATGTCTCAAAAAATCAAATATATTTTTAATATTCGATAAATCTTTCGTCTAAAATAATCAACTATTATCGAGTGATCATCTCTTATTTTTAAAACTTAGATGAATTTGAATATTCCATTTTTTATATAATCTTAAAACAATTGTTCTTAACAATGTTTTCATATAACTACACTAAGTTCAATTGAAAATATTTGATGTGTTGATATAAATATTGCACATAATAACTTAACCCCAACCATTTACATTAGAATACTAGTTAGTCATTCAAAATCATCAATCAATAATAATTGTTTTTTCCAAAGGCTAACAAATATTACAAAGAGCCACATTACTTAATCACCCTACATTCCTTAAAAAAAAAAAAAAAAAACTTAATAATAGACAAATTTCTCCAAAATTAAAAAAAAATTAAAAAAAAATCGGTAAACAAATTTCTCCGAAATGTCATTATGTTTGGGTTGTTAATCTTATACATTACAAAATTTGTTTTTTATTTTTATTTCCCAACTGCATTTTGATTATATCTTTACCAACACACTTTTATTTTAAAACCTAAGAAATTTCACCCATGCTCTATTCATTAATGAAAATATTCAATAAAATTTCATTAAAATAAATGAAAATATTCCTATAGAATTAAATACTAATGATATGATTTATCAAAAAATACAAATAATATGATATTCTTATAGAAATTTTATTATTATATTATTAATCCTACAACCATGTTCATACTGTAATGATAAAAACTTTGATTTTCTCTCTCTTCGATTCGGTCTCGAAATACTTCTTTGTTGTTTCTTCGATTACCAGGAATGACTTTCTTAAAACAAAAAAAGGAAAGTCAAACACCATAGATGGATTATTTTCTGATTACTTCATTTTTTTTTTTTAACGTATAATGTCAAATAAAACTATTATCATATTAATTTTTTGTTAAATAATTTTTTAAATTTGATATTGTTATATATTTCATTAATAAATTATATATTTAGTTTATTTTACTAATTTTGAAAGGTATCTAAATCTAAATTCATATATATATATTGCATTTAAGCAATTATAACCCTTTTAATAATGACATATGAATTAATTAAAGATATATTAATATAATATAATTGGAATTTAATTAATGATTTTTAGAATAGTTTGTAATGAGGTATTTTCTTAAGGTAAATTTAATGTGAAGGTTGTTAATTTGAAATTTTGTAGGTACTCAAATTCTAGTTATATTATAGGATGATGTATCTTAAGATTGTGCAAATCTTATGTGACATTGATGGCTTAGACGTCCTTGGGTTGTGGTTTCTTAGCCAAAGGCACTCACAGGTGATGGAAAAACTAACAAAGCCCCCAAAAATCATAAATTGAACATAAATATAAAATAATTTAATATCATATTAATCTTAATAGTAGGAAGTTATATTTAATGTGAAAATGAGATAATAAACTTAGATAAAACATATCATAAGATAAGATTTTGTAGAAGACTCACGAAAATAGACAACGATACCGATGCTATTCATATACCACTCATAAATACAATATATATGTCCCTTAGTTTCACCTCCCAAGAGTTATCTTGGACTTCTCATCAATCTTCAAATTCACCTAAGGTTTTTTTCCTTCCACACGAGTTAATATTCCATGTTTACATAACCTCGAAGGATTATGTTTTCAAAATTTCCTCTTAATTTGAAATAGTGAAGGAAGAGAGTTGGAATATGAAGGTGAATATTAGTGAGTGGTTGAATGTGCTCTCCAAATATAGTGTTGTAAGGAATACCACAAACAAAATGGGTAGCAGAATCCAAGGTCTTCTATTAGTGTGGTTTAATCCTAGCTACCAACTCTAAAACTTGGCTTGAAGTAGTTCCTAAAATAATTTGTAATCTAGATAAAATTTTATGTCTCTTAATAATTGGAGACACTATCTAATGGTGGTTTAGAAATAGGCACAAACTATTGAAATGATGGTTTGAAGCTAACCATAAATTGTAATCTAGGAAAAATTACAAGTCTTCTACTAAGTGGTGGTCTAAGGAAGACCACAAACCTAATGTTCTCTTGGAACATGAGTTTATGTATAGTTAAAAATCTATCTCCAGCTTTGGTTGACTCTAGTTCGAGGATATAATGTTTTCCTCTCATTTTTCCTTTACCTTTGTCTTCCTCGATATGACTTCAAAATAAGTAATTTACTATTAATCCTCCCTCTGTCAGATACACGGTGATAACATACAAATATTTCCACTGGAAGATGTGTCAATAGTTGAGAATGAATTCTATGTTATGTTAAATATATGTTGTTGTTTTTTTAAGGTAATTTCTAAGAAGTGATCAATCCAATGCGAATACATGTTCTTGTAGGAGTCTTGCTTATAAAATATATATGAGAATGGGGTGTATATTTTCTAGAATGTTCACAAGGGTGAAGATACAAACACTAATATTTCATGTGGCCAACATGATGGAAATGTTGGCATTTGAGAATCATATGTGGAAATCGAGAAGTTGAAAATGAATAGTCCTAAAGATATCCAACACTCTAAAACTATATATGTTTGGAATATTCTAGAATATAAAAGGCCGCTTCCTTTTTGTATACCGGAGGAATTATATGATTTTTCATTTTTGTAGTTCATATTGTTGTCCCTATGACTCAAGTTGAGGAAATTTTATTTTTTCTTGTGCATTTTTTAAAGATATTCAAGCATGCGGAAGGGTTTATTTTTCCGTTGTGAAGATATTTGTGACAATAGTGTATTATAGTATTTAGTAACCCTAATGCCTCATCAATTATGAACATTTTATCAACACCTCAAACTAAACAAATGAAGGGTGTCAACTTTGAGAGGAAATGAATTTGTTTACAATGAAATTCAAGTTACTTTCAAAATAGTACAACTAAACTTACAGGAATACTCTTTTCAATTTACTATCATTATTTATTCCTGAGTTTAATTTATCTTTAAAATTGAATGTGCCATTGATGCTTTTAGTCCATTGATTACTATCTTTAATATACTTCTACTCTCATTAGGGCATATGTGCCTTACTAGATGTTGAACACAATAAATATATTAATATTTTCATGCCTCAAAGTGGTCAAGGTCAATTTTTTTGTCTAAGAGTGTCTTATTGTATGTTCATTGAAATACTTTTGCAATATTTAATAGATCCCTAAGAAGTAGTTAGGAACATATCGTGAAACAGAATAGGAGTGTTGGATTATCCAATGCCCAATAATCTCCCCCCAACACAATTCAGAGGTGTTTTGAACTAAATATCTTTGACTCCGATACCACTTATTGGAATAATAGTTGCTGCTATCCCAAAACCCACAAGTGTTAATAAGTATGCACATCACTAGAGTTAACGGAACCCTCAAACGAAAAACACATGGGGAATGCTGGATTATACAATGCCCAACAACTAAAGAATAAGGGGAAGAGAAACAATAAATAATAACTTGTGTAAATCATGAAAACCATAACAAGCAATGAAATTACCCTTTACCACTATATGACCATTCAACTTCTCTTCTCTAACTAGTTCTTATACTCATAATGTAAATTTATCTTATGGAAGAGTCGGTCCCTTATAAATTAATATTGGCTTGATTATAATTATATTTATAACAACAATAATCACCAATATATGGATTCTCAAAAAATATTAAAAGAAAAAAAAAAAAAAACTTAGTTAGTGTGTATATTTAGTATATCGATTGTATGTTCTTTTGTTGATTTAGAAAACGTTGAAATTCTCTAAAATGCATTGCACTACTTTCTACATTTCTAAAAAATGTAGAGAATGTTTTCTTTTCACTATATGTTTTGTGAATGTTGACAATTGCAAGAATGTTAATAATCAATTTATTTCCTCCTCTTCTAATCGTTTAAAATAAATAATTCCACTTCAAGTTATTTATATGTGGAGCACAAGTTAAAAGTACAACAAATTCATGGTTCTATTATTGAAGGATGTGAAATTAGAATATATCATAGTGGATTAACATGTTTATATTAAGATGAAAGGGTCATGATGTCATCTCCCACTATGGTTTCACAAAAAATAATAGAAATGCTCCCAACGATTTTTATTTCCCATGGGCTTTCTTGATCCTAAACTTAAGGCATTTTAGGAAGGAAAATTTTATTGCACTCATTCACATCCAATTTCAACTAGAAATGGAAAAAGTGAATGGTGAATCTATTCATAATTTGCATTATTCAAATGTGATTCTACAAATTTAAAACATAATATTGTGAGAAATATGATATACAATGACCCATTCACTGAGCCTAACTCACTTGGATTAGCATATAGCATAGTGTATTATAATTTTTCCTTTATATCAAAGGATCAGTGGATTAGTGTTCTCTAAATTTATGATTGACAACACCCATACAAATTATTCCCAATCCTAAATTTCAAGATTTTTAGTAAAGGAAATGTTCTTCCACTCATTCGCATAAAATTTTAGCTAGCAATAGCCAAAAAATGAAACACTAATCAATTCATAGTCAGTGTCATTCCAATGTGGCTCTAAAAAATAAAAACATCGTATGTTCGTAAATATGATGTGCATTTACCTATCCACAAAGCCTATTTCACTTTCTGACATGTTCATTGTTCACCTCTCCACATTTATCGATCCCACTATTCCATTGCAAATGTAGGGATTCAGCTTCAGATTTGGGAAATATGAGCTAGAAACTTTGATATATAGCACTAAAATGGTATTGAGGAGGGTTATAGAAGTGGAGGGAATCTAGAAAAATGGATGTGAAAGTTCAAATCATGAAAACGTGAATTGGAAGAGGGAATAGACATCGAGACATAAGTTTCCAAGTAGATGGATGAGTGTGAGAGTAAAGTGATAGCTTAGAGGTAGAAGAGTCAATTCACTTAACTAAGTAAAACTATAGCACATAGGTATCCACGAGAATGATTAGAGACAAAAAGAATTGTATCTCTATAAAATTTAGTGGGAATATATGAAATTTTTGGTACATCTTGATTTGGATTGTTCTACACATATATGTTTTAGTTCAGACATAAATGGACCACAAAAGGCATGTGTAGAGATGGAATCACAAAAAAACTTCAAGATTAGTGAGGAGAAAATTTATTTTCAGATTGTTAAGCACGTGTTTTCGGAATATGAGGTAGAATAAAGCATATACATAAGATAACATAGAAGGAAAATGACACTCTATGTTTTGAGAATGCATGGAGATGTGTTCGTAGGAATGATGGACCAGATAATATGCAACTATGTAGGCTAGTAGGCTATATATATACCAAACATGGATGGAGAAATGGCCATGGAAAATGAGTGCAGAGTTATACTATTGCAAGTGTGCTGAGTAGAGGAGCTCAAAAACCAACATGGAAATTTTCCTAAGACAATTTCACAAGTTTTTGAGTAGGAGCTACAATGATGTGATGGCACTATTAGAAGACAAAAAAAATAGATGTTATATCGATAAGCATGTGATAACAATGTCTTCCAGATGATAAACAAAAATACAATATGTACTACCCTTGGCTTTATCTTCCAACACGTCTCTTGGACTCCTTAGCACTCTTCAACCTCACTTGAAGCTTTTCACCTTCCACACATTGAATATTCCAAATCTCCAATAGATATAAATCTCTCTCTCTCTCTCTCTCTCTCTCTCTCTCTCTCTAGTTATACATATATAGATATTTCTACCCCGAAATATGTGGATCTAATGATGCAGAGTGACGATTTGTTCGCTATTGGCTAGGGTTCAATGACCATGAGAGCTTAGCCTAAGCCATGGGGCGCATCAACATAGAGTTTGAACATGTGGTTCTTCCTATAGAGATCATATTAAATGGTCCCATGACCCATTCAAACATAAGTGAAGGAAATCCCGCCCTTATTTTCTCCTTATTTTAAAACAAAAAAAATATAAATCTATTGGTCATATGGTGCACTATTAACGTGCACCTTGTGATGTTGTTAGCTCAATTCTCAACTAACTTATGTACCATGTGTAGTGTCATTTGGATACACCTCGATATTTCTACAATATTGGTTCAAATAGATCCCATATTGTTCGAGTAAAATCTTGATCTAGTTGCTATTTTTTCGAGAAAAAAAATTGAAATGAGAAAGTGATAAAAATATGGTTTTGTTTTATTTTATAGCTTAGTTATATAAGATATGATTTTTTCTTGATGTTACTATGAGAAAATTATTACAAATGTCTAAAATCTTCAAATAAAAATAAATTTTCTATTTTTTTTGAGATTTTTTTATTAAATCTATTAATATAATTAGTATTGACGTACCTTATAATCAATATTCTTCTATAAAACATATATTGAAATTTGAAAATTGCGTGGGAATTATGTGTTTCCCATTCTTATAATTCAGGACTATATTTTTACTTTATTAGTTGCAACTCCACATCCTTTTATGCCATACAGATTGAATCTTCCTAAATTACCTATGTAATTGAGATAATTAATAATCTGTCTGGTGATATCACTAACTATGATATTTATGTAAATATAGTAAACAAATGTTAAGTGTTTATATTTTTATGGTTTCTTCAGCCATCGTTTTCCAAATCCCATGCATTCCCTTCATGAAAACGATTGATATATAGCTAACAATTGGTTATAGTTAATTAAAAAAATAATGACATTGTTTCTTAAAACTCATTATGATTCCAATATTTCACAAATGGGACATTGACATAGATGCTTTTCTGCTGCATATCAAAATTTAAAAATTTGAACACTAAGACCATGATGGAATGAGAAGTCCTCATAAAAGAAAAACCATTGAAATACAAAACTATAAAATGGGCAACTAAAATCCCAAATACATAAAAAATGCCAACAAATTCCTGAACGGGCAAAAAGAATAATATAGATTCCAAAATTCGTTACAAAATACTCAACTCACAACAAAGTGAAATTCCAAACAAATAGAATTGTCCCACCTTTATTCACCCACGCAAGAATTCACGCCGTCGTACCCTAATGCTGTACTGTCGATATGAGAAATTATAATCGTTATTTTATGTTTTCTGAGTTCAAACTATAAAATTGATTCAGGTATTTATTTATCAGATTATTATTATTATTATTTTATTTATTTAAATGTTGTTTGGACTTTTCTATTCATTTTATGTAAAAAAATGTGCAAGTTACCCTAAAAGTTTAACTAGTGAGGTGCTCTCAACCCGCGAAAAAAAATCAGCTCTCTTGACTAAGTTTAACTAGTTAGATGCTCTCAACCTGCGAAAAAGAAAATTAGCTCTCTTGATCACCTAACTTCATGATCCAAAAAAATAATAAGTTTATTTATCCATGATAAATTTTTAATTTTCCTTATATCTTAAAAGCTAAATAATTGTAAATATACTAAAAATAATCAAAAGTAAAACATTGTTGCATACAAGAAAATTCAAACTGAGAAGTGACACACCAAAGATGAACCAGAGCGGAATCATTTGCAATTGAAGGTGAAGTCCCGCTTGTTGAATGCATGGGATATGTTGTTCAATGCAGCTACCGTTATGCTTATGGAGTTCAAATTTAATTTTTTAGGGAATGTCTAAAAGGATGAGTTCTAGCCTCAAAGGATATGCTCCAAAGCTTTAACGAGGAGTTTCTTAATCATCTAATACAAATGAACACTATGTATATACTACTAAGTTCTTCCCTAAAAATGCCATGGGTCACCCTGAAAATGCCATGGGTCACGCACCAAGGTTTAGTGATCCAAATCTATGTCCAATAAATCAAATTTCTTGGTTAGCACTGCTTGGTGTTGCACATTAGATTTTAATGTAAATGATAATATTCAATTAAAATAATTTATTTTATTTTTGGATAAATTTTGGTCAAAATGGGATAGCAAGATAAGTGGGTTTGGTTGTGGGGAAAACTCTACATTTAACTTTGCTTGAGCTAGAGGCACTCTCGGAATGAGTGACGGAAGCCTTTGTTACCAGTGCAAGCCTCAGAAGAGATGATTGAATCTATCTGATTAATTTCACTAGTTTCAATCTCACTTCATCACAAGTGTGAGCATCACCCCATAGAATGAGTACTAAGTAGAGTATCAATGACCACTGCCTCTCATTGAAATGCTCATAAATGAATGACTTAATTGAATCCCAGAAATTGATATCTAAAAAAATATTTATTATTAATAGAAACATTCATTTAAAAGATTTTTAGAAAAATAAATTCCAACATCACAATAAAATAAAATAATTAATATTACATCAATAAATTTTGATATAATTTCTTATAAAAAGACAATTTAATTAAAAAAAAACTATATTATATATATTTAAAATATATTATATATATTTAAAATAAAACATAATTATAAAATTGAAATCAAGTACAATCTAAAAAGTATAGATGGAATATATTAGTAAATTTTCTATTATCCTATAAAATTGTATTTATTTGAAAATATATACAAATTAGAATATTTTACCTTATAAATTATTATTTTTTTCGAAAATATAAAATATTATTTTATAAAATGTCATTTTAAAAGAAATGAATGATAATTATATTATTAACTACTTTAACTAATTTAATTAAAATAATTATAAATATTTATAATAAATAAATAAAAAATTATATGTAAAATAATACCAATCTTCTTACCATAAGACATACTAAATAAAATATTTTTATTATTTTTATTTAAAATTGTAATAAATAGATAAAATATTATTATATGAAATTAAAATATATTTATTTTAAATTATATAAAATAAAATTGGTTAAATTTATAGACAACGTTTATTTGTATATTTAAAAATGTGAAAAGTGTGTAGATAATATTTATATAAAATATAAATTAAAGTAAATTAATATAATATTTTTATAAAATATAAATTAAATGTAAATTTAATGATGACCCTATGATATTTTATATGTACTTGTAAAATATGAAAATTCAATAGCTAATAGTACCATGTTTTATATATATATATATATATATATATATATATATATATATATATATATATAATATTTATTTTAAAAGTTATATATATATATATATATATATATATTTTGCAAAGTTATAAAATTTAAAAATATTTTTTATAATTATATATATAATAAATTCTCTTAGACATATATTTATTTTGTAAAGTTATAAAATTTAAAAATATTTTTCATAATTATATATATAATAAATTCTTTCAATTAAAATTTTAATAGCATTACTTATATTATGTTTCAAATTTCAACCACCAAACAACAACATAATATTATTTATATTCTTCATTATATAAATAATGACATAAAATAAGTTTCGACTTTTAGTTTTTAAAAATAATTCATATTCTTATTCTAAACTTTTCTATCTTATTTAGAATTATTTTAAATTAACTATAAAAGATATATAATAATAATACATTTTTTAAGATACAGTTTCATTCTCTCAAAAATAGAAATAATAAATTACCATCTAATTTATAATTCTTTTAATATTGAATAACTTTTTCTTTTTAAAATTACTTGTGCCAGTGTAACTATGCACTAATTATAAATTTCCTAAATAAAAAATAATAAAAAATATATGTAATTTAATTTTTATAATATTAAAACAATATAACGAACAAAGACACATGTCCAACAAGGTTCATATAAAATAAATCACGGTAAGCACAGGACAAGCTATTAGAGAGTCCGTGGGATAATATTTAGACATCATACATATGATATGTTCATAAATAGTCATATGAATCACATAATGAATAGTTTTGGGGAAACCAGATATCAGGAATCATTTTTACTAAAAAAATTTATCAACACTTTATCTGAGCACATTGGTTTGCTTCCCGGTTCACGTCACTGTACATATTTTGGGTTAAACTTAGTTTTATAAATATTTAATAGCACTGATAAAACCGATGGGCAAACTTCTATAAACATTAAAACACTAAATATATATTATAATTTTATTTCAAATTATTATTATTAATTATAATAATAATTAAA
Organism: Pinus albicaulis; assembly: GCA_034641835.2. Taxonomy (NCBI): domain Eukaryota; kingdom Viridiplantae; phylum Streptophyta; class Pinopsida; order Pinales; family Pinaceae; genus Pinus; species Pinus albicaulis. The sequence goes on from CM076581.1 coordinate 1,183,038,895, forward strand.
AATATTTAAATTAAGTATTTATTATTTAAAGAAAATATGGAATAGTATATTATATTCTTAATTGTTAACATTTATTTTCACTTTACTCTGGAGATATTTAACTTATAATTTTTTTTTGCTAAAGTATTATGAGTCATATTATTGGTTATTAATATCATATGCCCAAAAAATAATAACTCACTTTATATAAAGTTGGTTTATATGTCATTTTTTTTTTAAATCAATTTAACTAAAAACAAAAGATATCATAATTACATTGGATATAAATCTCAACCTTTAGTATGTGCATACTATTATGAATATTTTGTGGTGGCATGTCTGTTTTGGAGCGGAGTTGTCTTTAGTGTCTTTAGTGTGAATATTTTTTACTTTCCGCTGCGGGAATTCCATGGAAAAATTTGAGGTTAAATCTTGTATCCTGTTGAAATTTGAGGTGAAATCTTGTATTGTGTTATTTAAACTGGTTTTTGACTTTATATATGGATTCAACGCCCTGAAAAAACCCTAGGGAACTTGGATTGTGCAAGGGTTACCCATCAAGCTTGTGATTTCAATAAATTTTTGTCGGATTTTAGAGAAATTAGACTAGAAAAATCCACTGGAAAAGCTTCCAAAATGTCTCACTAAAGACAGCTGGTTTTGAAACATGCTTTCTAAAATTTTGATTTAATTATCAATAATTATTAGGCCAAATTAAGTATTTAAAGTGTATAGAATATCCTAGAATATTCATAGTAGAATGCATATACCATAATTATTAGGTGGACTTACAGAATATTCTAAAATGTTCATAGTAGTGTGGATATACGAAATTTCAAGATTTATTTTCAAAGCAGCTATGAGTTTTTTAGTCTTTTAATTAAATTAATTGATTGAAAAAATATGATACAAATTGTCACACCATGATGTAACTCTAGAATCGATTCATTTCATTAATACAAAGGTAATTAAATAAAAATAGAATACTGACCATCCTCGACATTCACGGTCTCTTCCTTATTCTAACTTTATTTTTATATTTTTACAATTTTTTTCCCAATCCCTGAGGATTAGGTGTCAGCATTTTCCCCCTTAATCTGAAGGGTTGTTTGTAAGTCCAAGAATCATTATGAATTTTTCAAACATTTCCCTTCCAAGTGCTCTGATTGAGATCTTTGTACTTTTCTCATTTGTGGAAGTATGTCATAGGTCAATTGTCTTTGTCTCTACATGATGTGTAATCAAATGATACCTTTATTGATATACTTGGTTTGTTCATGGAATTTTGGATTCTTCGCCAATTTAATTGCAAAAATATTGCTAATTAGAAGAGGAGTAGAGTGCACTTGTTTATCCTAGAAATATTCAATAATTTTCTCGAGCCACACAATCTATTTAGTTTCTTTCTCAACTATCACATATTTTACCTATGTTGTGGAATCTACTGGAAATTATTTTTTGCATGACCTCGAGGACACAACTCCTAATACAAGACTCATAACATAACCTGAAGTAGATACTCCATTTTCCTGATCTCCATCAAAGCCCGAATCAAAATATTCGATCAAGCTGAAGTCATCCATGTTTGTCTATTTCATTAGAAAGTCTTGAGTTCCTTAAAGTACCTTAGAACTCTTTTTGAAGCACACCAATGACCCTCACGAGACTTTTGCATAAACCTAGAAAGGGTTCGAGCACCAAATGAAATGTCTAGTCCAGTTATGGTGAGGTAGAGAGGAGTTCCTACAAGTTGTTTATACTTGGTTGCACTCTCAAATTGATTTCCTTCTTTAGATGTGAGTTTTAAATTTTCTTCCAATGGAGTGGACAAGTGATTGCATTCGTCCATTCCAAATTTGTTCAACATATCTCCAATATATCTTTTTGACAAAAATATATATTTCACATGTTGAGTCACTTCAATAACCAAATAGTAGTGAAGATGTCCAAAATTTTTCATCTCAAATATTTTCTTTATGGATCCAGTATAATTTTCATTGTTCCCTGTCACCAACAAATCATGTACATATACCACACAATAGAAAAAAAAATTCCAAGTCTCTTGAGAAATGAAGTTGCGTCATTACAATCAAAGTGTTTAAAATTTTGTTTTAGAACATGCTTAGTTAACTTTTCATATGAGGCTCACATTGCTTGTTTTGAGCCATATGGGGATTTAATGAGTTTACATACTTTATGTTATTTTACCTTCCCAACAATACCTTTTCATTGAGACATAAAACGTTTTTTCTTAAAAGAAAATGAAAAATTAACAAAACATGAAAAAAATGAGCATTCATGATTGACACAAAAAAATATCTTGAATGTCGATTCCTTCGGGATTACCTGCTAATTTTCCTGTCACTTTCTCCCTTTAACTGCTTAAATTTCCTTTTTTTAGAGTTGGACAGTATCAAGTGTGGTGGCATTAGAGGTGCTCTGCTCCTTAGATTCTAACACATCCATCCTCCATACTCTCTGTATTGTGGTATCAGAGCCTTTTTATCTCGTAACATTGCACCGTAGTGCAAATTTGGAGCCAGAACATCATAACTCTCTTTAAAATAAAATTTATGAATCATAAAATTTCGATGCCTTCAGCCCCTTTCTCTTAGCCCCCTTCTTATTTTTCTTCCATGGGACCACTACTTGTGATGACCAATATAGTGATTAAGTGTTGTGATATAGGGGACTTCATCTATTGTAACTCTTATTAAAAATATTTTTACGAAACAATGAGATTCTAATGCCTTCATCCCATTTTTTCTTAGCCCCCTTATCACATTTCCTCCATATAAATAGGTGTCATGAATGGCGAGTTGGTGCTTGGATACTAAATCCTTTGGGCTCATGTTGGAGACCTGTTTCCATTTTTAATCACTCTCTGCTCGTGGGTCTTCAAGTTTCGATAACCAAGTGCCACCAACACATCAAAGCTCCTTTCATCAGAAGATTTTTCAGAATGAAATCACAACGGAGTTATGATTTTTGCTTCCTATGATATTATTTATAGCACTTAGGTGATAGACCCTCTCCACGCACTTGTTCCTTTCGATATTCTATGATCATATTCCCATCAAAATTGGTATCTCCCTATTTCGTAACTTATTGAAAAAGAAAATAGAATGGACTTACGATGCCTCCTACCTCCTATAAACTGAAATTCAAAATACTTTCCAAGTGGCACATTTACAACACTAGGTGCTAAGGCATGTTGTATGTCCTTATTTCTTTTGGGTCCCCATGACCATGTTCTGATCATACATTAGAATTCCTTTTCATCGAAACTTTTTCGATTTTCAAATACACAAGAGTTCCAAAATTTCTTCCTTCTGAAATGTCGACCTCCAAGATGATCTCATGCTTGATTCATCATCTCCATGTGACGCCTCCATAGTGGTGAAACGTGTCACACATATTTCCCCACTAGGACACTTAAATAAATTGAAAAATACTGCAACATATCCTCCATACTTCCACGTCATGCTGATGTCATCTGCTCGTCATCTCCTGAGAGCCAATCACATGCTTCCATGTGTCTTGTCTTCAACTAAGAGAAAGGGTCCCTCAGTCCTTGGGTTTTCTAACAATTTCATTTACAATTATACTTTTCCATCACCCTCGGTGCTTTAAAATGAATTAATTTTATAAAGAGTTATTAGGTTCTGACCTACGAGGTTCTGATATGACTTCCTTCCAACTTACTACTACGATATTCCATTTCGATTCTGCTTTTAAATAAATTGTTGAGGTACCCTGATCCAGATTTATGCAGGAACGCAATAGAATACAGAAATAACCATAAGTATAGAGATGCAGCGGAAATATTGTGTCATTTCATTAATATCAAATAACAGAAATATGCTTACAGACATAATGGAAATAAAATAGCTAGGGTGCTGGTAGCGAATCTCTGAGAAGAGATGTGGTGGCTACAGACCTCTGAACTGTGTTACAATGAGGCTCGAGGGCCTATTTATTGTTGAGAAACAATTGAGAATCCGAAACATCCAAAAACCTAACCGTAGGAGATGAGGCGCCAAAACTGTGGGCGCCCGTTTGGGTAAATTGGTGGTTCAACTTCCCAGGGGCGTAACTTTGTCATCCGATCCGATCTTTGTTTGATGCGCTCAATAGCTCGTTAGAAATATCTATCCGAGGAATTCAATTTTTGAATGAGAAACATCGGTCTATAGACCCATGTTGCTCTCCGTTTTCCCAAAAAACGTCGTTTAGGGCCTCAAAACGGCTCCGAAAGTTCAGGACCCGAAAAATTACTAAAAATAGTAAGTTTTGTTGCAACTTGAAAATTGAAAGAACTGAAGATGGGGGTTCAAATGGAATAGGTGGGTGGCCACCAATATCCACCTAGATCATTAAGCCCCCAAAACGTCTCCGAGAGTGGTGGACCTGAAAACCTGCTAAAAATAGTAAGTTGTGCTGAATATGAAAAGATGCAAGAATTGATGGTGCTGGTCCAAATGGAATAGGTGGGTGGCCACCGATATCCACCTGGATCATTCCTCCCTTTTTAGGAAGCAATGGTCCCCATTGCGTTGAGATCCTCCATGAGATGAGGCAAATTCTGTTGAACTGAGTATTAGATGTATTGAAGATGTCATGGACCTACGGGTGGACATGCTGGATGCATTTAGTAAATTTGGTTTCTTTATCAACCTCAGACAGTACATGTTTGGATTCTGTATGTGTAGTTTCAGGATGTATGGCAACATCAGGCAGTGGTGCGTTGGGAGTCAGATCAATGGAGTGCTTGTCATGGCAGTGTGGAGAAACCTCTATGAGTGCGGAGAAATTGTCATCGTATTCCTCCCTGACTTTGTCCATCTGCTGCAGCCATGCAAGGGAGCCCTGTTTCAAGGTTGTGGCCACAAAGTTCTTCTTTCCCTGTGAGTGAGTCGTAAGGAAAATGAATTTCCTGGTTTGGGAAACAATCTTACTGCGTTGTTTTGCAGTAGTCAAAGAGATGGTAGGAGGCAGTACTACCTCCGGTATCATGTACAAGTTATTTCCAAAAGTAATAATAACAGCACGAGGCGTAGAATCATACACAGCATGTCGCCTCCACAAGTATGGTTGGCCCAATAATACATCAGCTACATCAAGAGGAGCAACATCACACAATACCTCATCCGTGAATGGCTTGATACTGTACGGAAGGCGGCACTGCTGGCAGATGCGAAGATCTCTCCCTGGGTGGAGCCATCCGATGGTATACGGTTATGGGTGTGCTATGGTTGGTAGGCTAAGCCGCTTCATGACCTATGCTGAAATGAGGTTCTTTTGGCTTCCGCTATCGACGAGAAATTGCAGCGGAGAACCCTTTACCCACATTTGCGACTGGAAGAGGCGCTCCCCCTCCTCTGGATCCTCTGGACCCTCCTTCTAGATCTTGGTGGTGGCAACAATGGCACTGGGATCTGCATCAATGATCTGCTTCCCTTTTTCATTGCCTTTGTCTGGTTCTAACTCAGGATCAGAAAATGCATCTGATTCGGGTGCCTTTAGTTCAGCCACCAAAGACTGTTTGGCCCGACACTCGTTTATGCTGTGAGTGGGGCTGTTATGAAATTCACACCACTTCCCTGTGTCCTTCTTTGGATTTGTGGTGTTGTTCTGAGTCGCATTTCTTTGGCCTTGCCCCTTGTTCTTCGATTCGGGGGCACCTTTCGGATTCGCAGATCCAAAGTCTCGCTTCTTCTGCTTAAATTTCTACTCGATCTTGGCGGCATAGCGATATGCCGTGCCAAGCGATGTAATGTCGAGGAACTCCATTTCCTCCTGAATGTGTTTGTGCAGACAGCCATGGTACTTGAGCACCAAATGTCTCTCTGAATCTTTAATACCCAACTTTGTGCACAGGGTATGGAACAGATTCGTCAGTTCGTGCACATCTTGATCCTTTTGTTGCCGCAGCGTGGTCCATTGGATGTATTTGTTCTCATAGCTCCCCACGGGGTAATATTGTTCCTTGATGCCGTCTCGGAACGAATTCCAAGTGGGTGTGGCCGAGAACAGAGAGGGTTCCCCTTCGCCCTCTTGCTCACGGTAGGTTTCCCACCAGTCTTTGACATGGGGGGCAGCTTTGAGAAGTGCAAAAATAATCTTTTCTCGGTCAGAGAAGTCATGGACCGAGAAATACCCTTCCAACAAATTTAACCATCTGTCTACAGCGTCTGCATCTATTTTTCCTTCAAATATAGGAATTTCAAAGTTTACCTGTACCTTGAAGGGAGTGGCGCCTCCAGAGTGGCTGTTGGATGCAGATGCGCCATATGTGGGCAGTCGTTGAAGGATTTGAGCAAATTTATCCATCATCGCGTTCCTTTGTTTCTCGAGGGCCTCCTCGAGCAGTATTTTGATAGGATCTCCTGCTCCCTCGTCTTTCTTTTCTTCCGCCATGGGAGGTCGTTGGGGTTTGCGAGGCTGATCTTGCAAGGGTTCAACGAGATCGAGCCCTAACTCCTTATACCCCGACCTCGTTGGGTACATGCAAAGAAGGATCGAGAAAAATCAGACCCCTCTGATACCACTGATCTAGATTTATGCAGGAACGGAATAGAATACAGAAATAACCATAAGTATAGAGATGCAGCGGAAATATTGCGTCATTTCATTAATATCAAATAATAGAAATATGCTTATAGACATAATGGAAATAAAATAGCTAGGGTGCTGGTAGCGAATCTCTGAGAAGAGATGTGGTGGCTACAGACCTCTGAACTGTGTTACAATGAGGCTCGAGGGCCTATTTATTGTTGAGAAACAATGTAGAATCTGAAACATCCAAAAACCTAACCATAGGAGATGAGGCACCAAAACTGTGGGCACCCGTTTGGGTAAATTGGTGGTTCAACTTCCCGGGGGCGTAACTTTGTCATCCGATCTCTGTTTGACATGCTCAATAGCTCGTTAGAAAGATCTATCCAAGGAAATCAAATTTTGAGTGAGAAAAATCGATCTATAGACCCATGGTGCTCTCTGTTTTCCCAAAAAACGTCGTTTAGGGCCTCAAAACAGCTCTGGAAGTTCAGGACCCAAAAAATTACTAAAAATAGTAAGTTTTGTTGCAACTTGAAAATTGAAAGAACTGAAGATGGGGGTTCAAATGGAATAGGTGGGTGGCCACTAATATCCACCTGGATCATTAAGCCCCCAAAACGGCTCCGACAGTGGAGGACCCGAAAACCTGCTAAAAATAGTAAGTTGTGCTGAATATGAAAAGCTGCAAGAATTGATGGTGCTAGTCCAAATGGAATAGGTGGGTGGCCACCGATATCCACCTGGATCATACCCACATTTTTACCTTCGATATCTAGAAATCTCGCTATGTAGCTTGTAGGTCCTTCCAATTTCAGGCCCTGATATTCTGAGATTTTCTCTGATATCCCTCATTCCGAGAATCAACCCCCTGATAGTCAACATTCCTTTCAGCTTTTGGAATTTGACTCTCCTTTTTGGCTCTCCTTTTGGACAGTCAATATTGCACCCATCCTTCTTTGTACTAGGGATAAAAAATAATACCATTTGACACAATTTCAAGAGGGTATGATAGGTGACAACACCGACTCAAATTGGGGACAATGTGTTGCAAGCATTGCATTGAGAACCTACATATTAGTTCATTTTCCTATTCGGCATGGAGTCATTTTATTCATGTACAAAAAAATAAAAAATAGAAGTAGTAGGAACTTAAAATATGACCTCTATGTACAATGGCTCACTATTATATATAGTGGGTGAAGATGGAACTCTTTAATATTGAAAATAGAACTTCAGAAACTACCCATTCAAAGTAAATTCAAGCACCTCACCATCAAACTTTTCCAATAAGAATGTCTTGTTTCCTTTTGATTCAGATATCTTGAAAGGTCCAAACCACAAGGGATTAAACTTACCATGCTTTCAATTTTCCTCTCTCGTACATTTCTTCCTAATATTTAACCAAATTCTGACTTACATCGAATCTGGTTTCTGGAATTTCTACCAACTGATTTATTCTCCTAGCTATAGAAATTGACTCCTCCTCAACATTAGATATAATTCTAGCAACTGGCATGGTTAGTTGGACCGAGAAAATTTGACCCTTTCCATATACTAACTAAAAATGAGACTTCCCACTTGAGCTCTTTGTAGTAACTTTGTTGGACAATAAATCAAATTTTAGTTGTGAGTCCCAATTTCTATGATTTTCTGATATGGTCCTTTTATGAATCCTCACTAGAATTTTATTTGAAGATTCAGCTAGTCCATTTCCATCTAGATAGAAGGTGATGGAGTGCCCCACGATGATGTTGTACTTTTGGAAAAAAATAAGAAACTTGGCTGACTTAAACACCTGAGCATTGTCAGTGACAATATTCCTTGTACAACCAAATCTAGCAAGGATATTCTCCTCCATGAAATTAACAACTACTACGTCAGTTACATTTATCGCTAGGATTGCCTCCACCCATTTTTTTAAATAATTAGTGGTTGTAAGTATCCATTTTTGTTAACTGTTTGATGGTGGATGTATTTCTCCAATGAAGTATATCCCACATTGTCCGAAAGACTCCTCCAAAAAAACTGGGATCAAAGGGAGGGGTGTCAGCTTCTTCTTCTCTACCAAAATCTAACATTTTTCACAGGACCTACCATAAGCATGAACCTCACTGAACAATTTGGGCCAGTAGAAACCTTCTTGGAGGATTTTATGGGTCGTGGATCTCTAGTTATAATGTACCCCACAAACAAAGTTGTGGAATTCATCCATCTCCTTTTGAATCTCCGCTTCTACGTGGCATAGTAGAAAAATCCCCACCAGTTCCTTCTAGTAAAACTAGCCATTTCAGATAAAAGATGTCTAATCTTGAAGCCTCAATGCCCTCTACTTAACTTTTTCAAAATTCAATGGGAATTTCAGAAAATAAAAATAAAAATTAGCGGACAAGATACTTATAAAACTATGAGACAAGGTACTTCATCTAAATTCTCTATGTTGAGGTCTTAATATTATTATGCTCTTCTTCTCCTCCACTTTCTCCTTCCTTGATTGTCAGAAAGTTTAGGCCCAAGGGTTGGCAGTTAGCCTTAGACAATATTTACCTAATCCTCACCCCTTCATCAACTTAATGGGTTTTATATCCATATCATGTTCTTCAATCTTGGAAATCCACATTCCCCTCTTACCTTCGCTATCTCCCTGCACAAGAATGTCTTTCACAATGAATTTTGGAGCATACACTATTATATTTGATTGCATGATGTAAATTCGAAAGTTCTTCAGTGATTTGAAAAAGGGATAGGAATTTTTCTCTGAGATGTAGTACCTCATCTCTTCATCTCCCAACACCTCGCTAAAAAGGCAATTTCTTGTTCATGTCCTTCACTACTTTTCTGCAATAAAAAAATGTCTGCTATGTTAGGAGGGGTAAAAGAGAAAATGAGGAATGACCTCTGATAATATGAGGTAGCTAATACTAGAGATTCAAAAAAAATATTTTTAAGTTATAGAGAATGACTCTCGAGATTCTGTAGTCCACTTGACTTCCCTATCCTTTTTCATCATTTCTATGATTTCTTTGACAATTTCAACATAGTTTGGTATAAATATTCTTAAAAAAAATATTTTGCCCAACAAAACCTAAATTTTTTTTCTATTCCTTAGTAATCAAATAATATTAATAGTCTCCACCCTTTCAGGATCAATATTTACTCCTTTATTTTCCACAATGTGGACCAATACTTTCCATTCACTCAAAGAAAATTGTGATTTCTTGGGGTTTAAGGAGAAACCATACCTTTTGCATTTTTCAAAAGTGAGCCACAAGTGCTTGAGGTGATCTTCATTTGATTTAGACAGAAAAATTATGCCATCCTAATAGGTTACTACAAATTTATCCCTATCCAACAAATCATATATCCATTGATCGATGGAAAGTAGCTCCGACGTTTATGAGGCCAAAAGGAATTCTAGAATACATAAACGTCCCCCATCATGCAGTAAAATTTATTTTATTCTGATCCTTAGGGTGTACAATGACTTGGTTGTATCTAGATAAATAATCCAACATGGAAATTTGGGTAGACCCTACCACTTTTTGTAGACTGTAATGAAATTTTAGGTAGAGGATAATTATCTTTCACCAAGGGTTTATTCAAATTTCTGAAATCTACATAGCCTTATTTCCCCATTCTTCTTGCTAAATTGGACTAAGTTTTCTACCCAATCTAAGTACCGCAAAGACACAATTATATTAGCCTATTACAATTTCTTTACCTCCTTTTCAATAGATGGGAGTAATAGAGGACTAATCTGCCTGAGGTTCTGTTTATATGGCTCCACTCCAGTTGTTAAAGGAAATTTGTGTCGTATGATAGTGGTGTTGAATGTCTTCATATCCTGATATGGCCAAGAAAAAACATCCATGTACTTCTTGAAAAGGTAAATATATCTTAGTTTGTATTCCATTGTAACTCCTTTAACTATATTAATGACTCTAGGTTATTCCTCTATGCCAATATTACAATCCTCCACCTCCTCCCCAAGCTCTTGTTCAGTTTGACTAACAACCACATCATTTGAGTTAAAAAACCTTTGTAATGGAACCAACCCTCTCGGGGTGTTATTTACCTTTAGTTACAAGATTTTGTGACCAACAATAGATTCCTTCCAATCATTTTGTGGTTGATCTGCTATCTTTTCATCCTCATGATCAATCACTGAGTTCAAGAATTCCCCAAAAACGTCCATGAAGTGCTTGATCTGTTCTTCATCATAAAATAATTTCCAGTACTTCACATTATGTGGTACTGAAGGCCTATACCTGACATCGACTTCATATCATAGAAAGGAGTCTTAAAATTTCTGGCAACGATTTTCAAGGAGTTAGCCACACTCTTATGCTCCCTCGAGAGAAACTCAATATCAAAGGATAAGAAAAGGGGTTCAATCAATTTCCATACTTCTTTCTTATAAGACTTCAATCTTGGATGCTTGGTTTGACATTCATTTTTTATTTTATTCACCACCATCTATGAATCTACAAACAATTTCAAGCATCCAATGTTAATTTTTTTAGCAGCTTGCATCCCCAACAAAAAAGATTCATATTCAACAACATTGTTTGAGGCCTCAAAATCTAGCTTGAAAGAGAGAGGGATCAATCTACCTTCTCGAGATACCAATAACACACCTACCATGTTTCCTTCACTATAATAAGCATTGTCAAAATAAATTTCCTTACCTTGTCATGTTCCAATGATTTATCACTCAGCTGAGTAGAACATTCCACTTGGGTGTCTCTTATAATTTTATCATCTTCTTCCAGTAACCGAAAAGATAAATATTTCTCTTTACCGTACAGAGGAGCATTTTTTGAGAAATATCCCCTTGTAATTGTCTTCACGAATCTATATTCCCTATATAAAAAATGCTCCTCTCCACCAAACATAGGAATGATATAATATGTGAAATAGAGCTTAATGGAGCCCCCAATTTTCATTTCTCATGACCTAGAAAAAATCATACCAAAACTTGCATGGATGTTAACACCTACAATGTCCATTACTACACTCGTTACTAGGATGTGAGGCAAATGGAACACTTGATCCTTGATCATACCAAGCATGGAAAATTTTAGGGGCTAATATTTGTAGGTGGGCTAATTTTCCATGGTTTTTCCAGAAAAAAGATTCGCCAATTTCTATTTTTTTATAAAAATGATTCACCCAAATTTTATAATATAAAATTATTTTACATTAAAAATCGCCAACATTATATAGAGAGTATATATAGTATCACTATAAATTTGAAATTTTTTACAAATATATCAATAGACATTTATAGTTTGCATATCAGGGACTAGTGAGATTCACCAATTTTGTAAACTTCAAGATAATTTTCCATCCTTAAAATTTTCCCTGATACCAAGGCACTTTACTCTTATGGTATCAAAGGAGTATACATATTTGTTTGGTTTTGTTATTTGTAGTCCCAACTGCTCCATCATAGTTCATGACATTAAGTTATGAGATGATATTAGTTCAAGCATATAATTATGTAGTAGAAAGTCATGAATCACCAAGCTGACATAGAACGAGGTAGTGGAAGATTCATATTCCTCCAAATGGGGTCCAAACAAAAACATCAGACTCTATTATTGAAGGTTAATACTATATTGCAAGTGGGTAGTGGTAGGTGAACTCATAGAATGAGAAACTTGAACGTTTTACTGGGTTTGTTTCAATAATAAATTCAAAGGGACAACTATCTTAACTTTATCCAACACTTTTTGAAGACTGAAGGCAGAAGGATTCCTATCAATTTTAGTAAACTGGAAAATTTCCTTCTTCTCGTTGCAGATTGACTTTATATACAGGGGAAATTGTTGTGTTTTGGAGGCTCCAGACTCATTGAGATTAGGATTGGAGGAATCTTTATTGTTTGGTGAAACATTTTTGAGTGGCTTCTTCCCACTATCTTCCGAATTAGGGGAATTTGGATGAATATTTTCTTCATTTTGATCTTGTCCCCTAAACCTCTTCCTAGATGACTTGAGATCATATTTCTTGTGCAACTGGATTTGCATGAAGTTAGAATTTTTTTTTGCAATAACTACCTAGCTCATCATCATCGAATGGGGCATTCATATCATCTCTTTCTCCTTCATGTGCTTCTATTTCATTTTATCCCTCTGAGAGAGAAGAGAATTGTCTTTCTTGAACCTTTATAGTTTCTTCAACCATCTCTTCAGGATAATCTTCTAAATAAGGAGGAGTTGAATATGATCATGTTGATTCTTTCTCTCCCTTTACGAGAGATGATAAGGTGGCCTCATGTATTGGGGATGAAAATTTAAGTTAGGATTTGTTTTACTTTGTTGAGCAGTGTTTTTGTTCTCCAACTCTAATTTTACTAGTTTAATAGACAAATTCCTTATCAAGCTGTTCATCTCCTCTAAATTTTTTCCTCGATTTTCTTTTACGTCGCCAGAGGAGTTGGATTCTTCCTTTCCTCTCATTCTATCATCATATTTAGCTTTCCCTTTCAAATTTCCAGTGGAGGTGAAATTTACTTCAACTTCCAGGTCATATGTTTGGATTTTGTCGAGGATATGAGACTTTTTTCTCTAAGGGTAAACCAAAAATTTGGTTCAAAGGCTCCAACAAAAACCACTTTTGCAACAACCTGTGGAGGTTTAATTTCAACAGGAAGACTATTTTATAATTTATGAAACCTCCTTATAAATTTTGAAACGTCTTCATTATGTTTTCTCTTCATCGTCGGAAATTATGTATGAATATACCCATAGTACCTTTTCTTGCCTGATTTCTACATGAAAGAGTTATCCATCTCCTCCCAGGTATTAATTGAAGTATTTGGTAGATACTTGAACCACTTCTTGGTCTCTCTCTCAAAATAACAAACAAAAAGTATTAGTACTACATCGAGATGTTCTACATTTAGATTCCTAGAAAATGCACAAAAAGTATATATATCCTTTTAGGCTGAAATATCATCCTCTCTAGTGAATTTTGATAGGATTTTAAGGTCATATTATGTCATCCTATTCTAAGTTTGTGTAAATTTTAGTGGAGCATATCTATTAGGTAGAAAACTAGGGAAAACCATGTTTTGCAACGAAGGTGGTAGAAGATTTACCACAGGGCCTAGTTGAGGAGTTGTATGAATTATGACTATATGGATATGAGATGGAATGATAGAAATGCTTTGATTCAGAATTCTTCAGGATCTCAAAAGGTAGAGAATGTGAGAGGAGGTGAACTGAAAAAATCTTCCTTAGATTCAACTTTTGAAGAAAATTATCTAAATAGTTGTCTACATTCTTAAGAATATTCCAAGGCTTTCGAAGATAACCCAAGTAGTTTATATTAGCCTTGTGAGAGCTGGAATTTTACACTTAAGGGAATGAGATCACAAGATCTAGGGTAATAGCAGTCTTCTCTTTCCAAACTCTTCTAGATATAATTTTTTTCAGGGTTGAATATGGGGGTTTTTTGTTGAGAAGTCTTAGAGTGAGTATGAGGACTTTTGAAAGCCACGGTGCTGAAACAAAAATTTAAATAGTAGAGTCACCAAGGTGAGAGATGTTCAACCCACACCCCATTTTTCTCACATAACCAAGGGGTGTACAAATGTCGTACCTAGGGAAAATATTCTGATTCATCGTTGAAAATGGCACCATAAGATGTTTTGGCTCCTAGAGACAACCCTCAGGTTGAGGAGAGGTTAGTGCCTAGTTTATCTTAGTCTCATTAAAATAAATCAGTGTTTCTCTTGAGGTAAATATAAAATTATTTAAATATGTTTCAATAACCATTCCAGAAGTCAGATTCAATATATAACTAAACAATATATCATTCCTAAGAGAAAATGGTTCAAGTTTGGTGGCCTACACATAGAAAATAAAACTTAATTGGTTGTTGCAGTAAAGATGGAAAGGAGAAATATAAGGAAGTAAATTTTTGAAAAGGGATGGAAAAACACAAAATACAATGAAAGAATAAAGGAAATGATGTGTAGTAATTATAGAGTGCATTTTAAGGTTATCAACTCAATACCTCACAGGTATTTTCTGCTATATCATAACATAAGAAAATATGCAATCTCATAGGTATCTTCTACTATTACATAACATAGTTAAATCTACAATCTCATAGGTTTCGTCTGCTAAAATATAACCTAAATAAATATTCGACTTAAGAGTGAATCCAACAACTACGATTTACACAATTTCTGATGAAGAAAACACACATGAAGTGACATACAGAGGAATAACACATACTACATATTCCAATGCTTGGCATCACCAGAAACATGTTCATTAATATTTAGGAATGAAACAAATGTCATGTGTCCAAACTCGCGAAACTTGCAAAACTATTACAGCCTCTGGAACAGGAAAATCAAGACCATGGAACCTCTCTCTGAGAAACATAATTCTGAACTAGTCAAAACAAAATTTCTAACCTCTAATAATAGAATTGGGAACCACTAAGAAAATTATCTTAGCCTTTGGTAACAAAATTATGAACCCCTGTAAAGAGTGTATCTTCCCCCTTTATAGGGAGAACCAAAATAATAACACTTACAAAATATATTCGAATGCACAATGGTATGATCTACACAACTGTATGAGCATTCCATTAGCCTAGTTTTCCTAATGATTTACATAACCAACTTGATTCTTTTCGTAAAAATGCAACATTAAAAAAACATGAAAAATATGAGATGTCGTGATTGACACACAACAAAATGTCTCTAATGAAGATTCCTCTGAGGTTACCTGCGAATTCAGTTTTCACTTTCTCACTTTAACTTCTTGAATTTCCAACTTATGAAGTGGACATGATCAAGTGTTGTGGTGTTAGAGGTGATATGTAACTTAGTTTTTTACCCATATATCCTCTATACTATTTTTATTTCACTATTAGAGATTTTTTATCTCGCAACATTGCAATGTAGTTAAAATTTGGAGCCAAAATACATCATAACTCTATTTAAAGAAACATTATAAAATAATAAAATTTCGATGCCTTTGACCCCTTTTCTCCTAGCACCCTTCCTTTTTTTCCTCTATGGGGCCGTTGCTTGTGAACACTGGTATAATACTTAAGTGTTGATATATTAGAGCCTTCATCTATCATAACTCTTATAAAAAAAATTGTTACGAAACAACGAGATTTTGTTGCCTTCAGCCTCTTTTCTCTTAGCCCCCTTATCGCATTTCTGCCATAGAACCAGGTGTCATGACCAACGGCTTGGATCTTGGGTGATAAATCATTGGGGCTCCGGTCAGGAACATATTTCCATTTATAATCGTTGTCTTCCCTTGGTTTTTCATGTTTCCATAACCAAGTGCCACAAGCACATCAAAGCACCTTTCAATGGAATTTTTTTCAAATTGAAACTCGAATAGAGTTAAAATGTTTCCTTCCTCCGATATTCTTTATAGCACATAGGTTCTCATTCCTCCCTATGCCCGTGTTCTGATGGAAACTACAAATATAATGCAGTTACGATGTCTCCTAACTCTTATAAACTTACCTTTGAAATACTTTCCACGTGGTGAATTTACAACACTAGGTGATAAAGCCTACTGTATTTCCTTGGTTCTTTTTGGTCCCATGGCTAAGTTCTAATCATGCATCGGATGCCCCTTTCATCATAACATTTTCGATTTGAAAATTTAGAGGAGTTCTGAAATGTTCGCCCTCTAAAATGTCGACGTTCGATATGATGTCATGTTGAGGTGATCAACTACACGTGGTGCCACGTGAGTGATCACACGTCTCAAATAGATTTTTCCCACTAGGCCACCTAAAAATGATAAAACTGACTACCATATTTCCTTTGTACTGGCACACCATGCAGATGTCATCAACCTCGTCAAATATTTAAGGCCAATCACCTACTGCCATGTGTCTTGTTTTTGATGAGAGAGAAACGCTACCTCGTTCCTTTAGTTTTCTAATGATTTCCTTTGCAATTCTATTTCTCCATTACCCTCGACGCTTTCAAAGGAATTCACTTTATAAAGAGTTACGAGGTTACAACCTCTCAGGTTCTGATATTCCTTCATTCTAACTGTCTGCTCAAATATTCCATTTTGGGTATGCTTTTAAATAAATCACCGAGGTCCCCACGTTCCGACCTCCCATATCCTGAAATCCTGACACGATTCTTGTTAGTTCTTATGATATCAGGCCCTGATACTCTGAGCCTTTCTTTTATATCCTTCATTATGAGAATCGACCCTCGATGGCCGACCTTCATTTCACCTTTCGTACTTCAGCTCTCCCTTTGGAATTTCCTTTTTGACAACCAATATTGTATGCATTTTTCTCTATACTAGGAACGAAAAATTGTACCATTTGAGACAATTTCAAGAGGGTATGATAAGTAACAACACTCAATTTTCATTACTTATTGCATTCATCATGAGAAGTGATTTATTTAAAGGATGTTGGTTCAAAACTATTAGACAAATTTAATTCACAATGATAAGTAACATCTATATTCATAGCTAAACAAGAATCATATACATCACATCCATTTTATATGGTGGAAATTCTACTTCCCATATTCCAAGCTCATCAGGATGAACGTGTTCAAGTGTTTTAGTGGGCCATTTTGGAGGACTGTTATGAGATGGTGTAGGATGTTTTGTTAAGTGAGATGGGTCTACATCAAGGTTTACCCTTTGAATCCTCTCAATAACATCACTCAAAGTGTATTATTTATTGGAAGAAGTGACTGGAACATCATCAAGGGGAGATAGTGCATTAGGAGATTCCATAGATTCATCTAGGATAAGGATCCCCCCTTGAAAATGTGGAATTTCATTATCAAATTCATTTTTTTTTTTGAATGGGAGAATATGTCCAAAAAATCAAGCTGCCACCCAACAATATTATAAGTCTTGGAAGATTCAAGAAAAATGAAATCTCTACATATTATAAACTTCTTATTTACCTCATCATAGAGATGATATGCTTTGGAGGTATCTGAGTACCCCAAGAAGATATACTTTCGACTCTGTGAACCAAGTTTGTTACTTTTCTCCTTATGAATCCAGACATACTAGGAGGAACCAAATATATTGAGATGCCTTATCAAAGTGATGTGGCCCTACCAAATTTGATACTGAGTCTTGTTTCTGAGCTAACAATATGGACAACTCTTTTTAATAAATGCTACACAGAGAATTAACATTTTTTAAAAACATCATTTAACGCACCATATTTAGGATTATCCTATTCATTATTTCAGTTACACCATGTTTTTGAGGGTTATATGGCACAAGTGTTTGATGTTCAATCCCATGTTGTAAAATATAGTTTTCAAATTTATTTGAAGTATATTTTTCTCCATTATTAGTGTTAATAGAGCCAATATGATATTGTGCATCATTTTCAATACATGCATGAAAGTTTTTGAATGTTTCAAAAGCTCGATATCTATTCATCAACAAATATATCCAACACATTCTAGTGTAGTCATCAATAAAATTCATCATATATTTACTTCCATTTGCAAAAGGAACAACCATAGGTCTACAAAAATAAGACTGAATCACTTCAATCTTTCTGTGTGGTCTCAAAATAGAAATATGAAATGGTTGTTTGTTATTTTTTCCTAGGATATAAGCATCACATTGCTTCAATTTCATTGGTATTGTTGGAAACAAATTAACACCATTTCTCTTCAATAAATGAAAATTTTCATAACTCATATGCCAAAATATTGCATGCCATAAAAGACTAGATGTTAGTGTACCTTCATTATGCTAAGAACTATATGAACAGTTTTGTTCATGAGAAAAATTACCTTGCAAATTCAAGAGCATTTCTTCCTCTATTCCCATCATGAAAATTTTTTCTTCTGATTCTTTTCTCACCGCAACTTTTCCATGAAACATGTGAATGGAGTTCCCTTACTGACAAATGTGAAAAAAAGATAGCAAGCTTCTCTACATATCTGGGAGGTAGAGAACGTCATGGAGAAAAAATTCAAGGAGTCCAATAAATTTGAGCCTCATGGTGCCAATTCTAGATGGCTTTAATCTTGCATTGTCTCCAAACTATGAAACTCCATATACATTTTCACTAGAGTTTTCAAGAGCATATTTTCAAAAGTTCATGTGGAAATTTGCACATGTATTAAAAAACCATACATATTTCCAAGAAGAAAATGAAGTATGAAAAAAATATTCACTTACTCGGATATTTCAATGTGCCACAATATAATGAGCAGACAGAGATGCTTTACCTTTCCCTAGATCTGGTGTTTTACCTTTCCCTTCATTTCCTTCTTCCTGGATTTTGACTCAAAATATTTTGGAAGTGTATACATCATTTTCATTTTTTTTACTTCGAATATAATAGATATCATATTTCCCCCCTTGATGACATTTCCCCCTTTCCTTTTTTATTCATTTTTCCACGTCCACTTCTACAACATAATCCTCTAGAAGAATCTTGGGATTGATTCTTATCTTTCTATTCAAGGCACACAAATTCTTTATAAGACTAAAAAAATATATTCATCTCCCCAAATACTATCTCCATTCTACAAACTTCTCCACAAGACATAAAAAAAATAATATTCTTAATTTTGGAACTAGCTTGTAATTATTTAAGATAGTGGGAGTATGTGGGATATAGATACTTAAAAAAATATGTGAGAGGAATTCTCATTTTAACTCCAGTGACTTCAACATCATGTGTGATTTCTCTAATTTCAAATCCTAGGGTGGATCATCATCCTTCAACTCCCGATTGAAGAGTCTAATGATCAACTAGACTATTTGAAGCTCTAAATTTGAGTCAAATGGATATTTCAACTTCTTTAATACATCAAAATCGTTGGTAATGGGAATTAATACATCATTTGTAGAAGCAAAAATCAGGGCATAGGATTTTTTATTCTTTCTCTCCAATATGACAAGCTCCTTATCTAATGTGGGCTTGGTATGTGGATTGTCACCTTATCCTTCACATAGAACTTTCCATAGGTAATTAAATATAAGTGTGTGCTTGATAAGTGTTTATAATTCAAGGTATTGTTCATTTCGAGTTAGCGCCATGCCAAGAATGAAGATGAGATAATGCATATTCGTCAATCAATTATCTATTCTCTGAGATGGGGCATTAAACATTGTCTCCAAAGAAAATAATCAGTCTCCCCATAAACAAATAATGGACTTAAAAAAATTCACTACTCTATGTCAAAAAACAAAAAAATTATTGTGGCTTCATTAATAGTGCCCTTCCATCATACTGTAACATCAATGAAACATCAACACATACTATAATATAATCACAAATGTGGAAACAATAATCCAAAGATCTCAAATCAAACAAACAACATTTATAATGTTAAATAGTTGTCTTAAATATTAAACAATGTTTTGGATTTGAAACAATTAGCTTAAAAATAATGTTTAGAATATAAAGAGAAAGTTGTTGAGGTTGTTGGATGGAGAACTCCACCTCTGAGTTCTTGGAATGGGTGTGACTCTCTGCTAGTGATGGATTACCTTGACATCATTTGTCGTGTCATGCATATAACATGGATAGGCATTATGACAATTTCTGAATACGTGTTTCTTTGTTATTAAACAAACTCCAAAAATAGAATAAAAGAGATATCAATGCCTACAATCCAACCACTTTGAGGGGGAAAACTCCTTTACACTACATAAATGAGAAATTATTGGATGTTTCAAATTAAAAAACCTCCTTTCAATATATAGGATTCCATGGGGTCATAATGTAATCTTAGCCAACGTAACAATAATAATGTAAGGGCACAACAATAAAAATAGTGGGGTTTTATGAGGCACAATAACAATAATCTAGGGACTAGAGGGATACAAAAATAACAATAATGGGGCTACACTAACAACAGTAATGGAACACACTAGTAATATAGGGACCTGGCATGCCCTCTCCTTCAAAAAAGTGTTCTCCTCGACGCTTGAGTAGCTCTGGATGCTTTTTTATAAAATTCACATCCTCGCATGTGGAATATTCAATGTGTATGTTCTTCCACTTGATGAGATACTATGAAATTGATCGATTTTGTATCTTTTGAGTTCTTGTTTCCTTGACAACTTTAGGTTCCAATATGATTTTTCATTCCTCATCAAGTTTTGGAAATATTGTTTGAACTGGAATTTTGTCACCTGTAACCTTCTTTAAGCATGAAACATGGAAAAATTGGTGCACTCGAGAAGAAGCAGGAAACTCCAATGTGTATGCCATAGTACCAATATTTTGAAACACCTTGTAAGGGCCAGAGTAATTTGGCGATAATTTATTATCCTTCTTAGCTTGCTTAAGGGACATTTTCTTGTATGATTGTAGTCATAAAAATACCAACTCTCCTACATCAAAACTTCTCTTGCTGCGATGTTGATATGCCTATTGTTTCATTTGATTTTGTGCCAAATTTAGGTTATCCTTTAATATTTCAAGAACTTGTTGTTTATGCTCGATGTGATCGTGCATTTCATGAACCTTATAATTTTCTCTTAAAGATGATGTGATGGACGATGTATGATATCCATAAAGTTCCATAAATGGCGTCATTTTTGTTGGAGTATGGAAGGAAGTGTTTACCACCATTACACCAAAGGTAACCACTTCACCCATTGTGTTTCTTTATCAAATACAAAAAAATGAAGATATACCTCCAAAAAATTGATCACTATCTCATTTTTCCCATCAGATTGAGGATGATAAGATGAGCTATGGGCTAGTTGATTAGCCAAACAAGAAAATAATTATGTTAAAAAATTTCTAGTGAAAATGGGATCTTCCTCGCTTACAATAACTAGTTGATTACCCAAGCAATAAAATAACTCTGTCCAAAAATTTCGAGTGAAAATGGGATCTCTGTCTCTTACAATAATCTTTAGGTTTCCATGTAGCTCTTGAATTTTTTCCATAAATGTAGTAGAAACTCCACTTCCTTTAAATGGATGAGATAATGCACAAAAGCATGCATACTTAGTAATTCTATCAACTACCACCATGATGACACTCTTTCCTTTGGACTTAGGTAAACCAGTTATAAAATCCATTGAAACCTCCTCCTAAAGTTGACTTGAAATGGGTAAAGGTTGTAGCAGACCCAATATCTTAATTGTCTCAAATTTCTTTTGTTGGAAAACAAAACATTCTGCCACAAAATTTTGAATATCATATCGAAGGCCAATCGAAAAGAATCATTTCTTCACCCTGCGGTAAGTTTTAAAAAATCCTGAGTGTCCTCCTACGGGAGAGGTGTGCAATTCCAAAAGAATATTTTGTTTTAGTTTGGAATTATTACAAAGATATGGCCAATATTTGTACCATAATGAATCATTGTTCAAACAAAATGTATGAGATGTATTGGGATCTTACTGCAACTTTTGAATGAGTTTCCACACTTCCTCGTCATTCTTCCATTTATGCCTTACTTTGGTTATCCAATATGGTTGGATAATATAAATGGCACAAATAAATGCTTCCACCTCCTCATCCTTTCTTGAGAGTGCATCTGCAACAACATTTAACTTCCCTTTTTTGTAGATGATTTCAAAGTCATAACCCAACATCTTTGTGACCCATTTTTTCTGCTCTTTTGAAGATAGTCTTTGTTCCAAAAAAAATTTAAGACTATCATGATCAATTTTTACCTTGAAGTGTCTTCCCATTAGGTAAGGCCATTATTTCCTTAGTGCATGTAGTATTTCCATCATTTCCTTCCCATAAATAGCTTTCTGTAAATAATTTCCTTTGATTGGATGACTTTCAAAAGCAATTTGTATTCCTTGTTGCATTAAAACATCACCAATTCCATTTCTTAAGGCATCAAATTTGACAATAAAGTTTTTTGTGAAGTTTGGTATAACTAAGACCGGTGCTAGGCACATTTCCTGTTTAAGATGTTCAAAGGCCTTAGTTGCTTCAAGAGTCCATGAAAGTGCATATTTCTTCAATAATGTTGTAGAGGTGCTTTTATTCTCCCATAATTCTTAACAAAATTATGATAATACCCTCGTAAGTCTAGAAATCCTCGCAACTACTTTATGGTTGTCGGGACTTTCCATTCCTTAATTGCTTTAATTTTTTTAGGATTTACCTTAACACCTTCCTAAGATACAATATGACCCATATATTCCACATCTTCTACTCCAAAGAAACATTTGGAGGCTTTTGCATAGAATTATTTCTCCTCCAATATTTTGAGCAACCTGTCAACATGTTGAACATGATCCATCCAAGGCTTGTTGTAGATTAGTATATCATCAAAAAATACTAACACAAATTTTCTAAGGAAGGGTTTAAAAATGGAATTCATCAACCCTTGAAATGTAGAAGGTGCACTGGTAATTCCAAAAGGCTTGACCAAAAATTCATAACGACCCTCATGAGTTCAAAATTTTGTTTACGGAATATCTTCAGTCTTCATTCTAATTTGATGATATCTTGAGCGAAGATCCAACTTGGAAAAATAAATTGCTCCATGTAATTCATCCAATAATTCATCAATCACTAGAATGGGAAATTTATATTTAATAGTGAGCTTATTGGGCTCCCTATAATCTGGACACATGCGCCATAATCCATCCTTATTTTCCACCAATACTACTCGAGAAGAGAAAGAACTGTGAATAGGTTGAATTATACCAGCCTCTAACAATTCTGCAATCATAAGTTCGATTTCGCTCTTTTGGACATAAGGATATCTGTAAGGCCCTATGATTGGAGGAACACTTCATGGAATCAAATGAATAGCATGATTATGATCACAAATATGTGGGAGTACTTTAGGAGTTTCAAACACCTTGGAATGATTGTGCATGACGTTTTGGAGATCTAGAGAAATAAATGATTTTGATGTTGGAACTTCTAGTGAGAATAATTATGAAATTATGCCTCTTTTTTATTTATTGAGAATATTTTCCATGACATTAGAGCTTATTATCTTTCCCTACTTCCCTGTGATACCTCATAATTCAACTTCCTTTCCTTCCGAAAAAAAATTCAAGAAAATTTCCTAAAATTAAAAGCTACCATCCCCAAAAATTGTAACCATTATACTCCTAGTACAACATCAACGCCTCCCATTGGAATGGAAGGCATTGGAATATTCAATACATATTCCCCCATGGTTAGCTTGATATTATGGATTTTTCCTGAGAAATTTATAGTCCCTCCATTCGCAACCAACACTTGACACTTTGGTCTTGGGTATAGGAAGCAATTCAATTCCTTGGCTAACTTACAATGAATAAAATTATGGGTACTACCCGAATCAATAAAAACTATTACATTTTTCTTCTTGATATGTCCTTCTATATTGAGAGTTTGAGGAGTGGTAATTCCTACCAATGCATTATAGGATATGGTCGGACTGATTTCTTATTTCTCTAGGGTTGTTTGCTGTTGTATATCCTCTCCTTTTAAAGCTTCTTGTTCATTTTCTTCCTCCTTTTCACAATCTATGTAAAATAATTTCTCTTCAGCACACTTATGAACTTTAGTGTATTTTCTATGACAACTGTAGAAAATCCATTTTTCTCTATTTTCTTCCAATTGATGTGGTTTCAACCTTGTAGGTTGTGGAATTATAGGACTAGCAACAATTCCATATTTATAGATGTGATTTGTAGGTTTCCTTTTCGCCATAATTTTACATTCAGTTTTTCTTGCCAACCTAAATGCCTTCTCCAACGAATTAGGTTCCCAAAGGCGAAACTCGTGTTGGATGTTATCCTATAAAGTCCCTATGAAGACATCAATCATGTGTTCCTCTGGAATATCAGTTACCCTTATATTCAATTTTTGCAAGTCCTCAATGTGCTCCACCATTGAACCCTTTTGTTTGACATTGATCAATTGGATAAAGAAGGTGTTTCTCTATGTATCCTCATAATGTACTGTAATTTCCTCCATAAAAATTGACCAAGTGACCATTTTTTTACGGAAGCAAAGCCATCGATACCATACAAATGTATTTTGTTCTAAATATAAAGTTGCAATGCATACCTTTTGTGTGTTTTTCACATTACTGAGATCAAAATATTTATCCATCTGTATTATCCATGTTATGGGATCCTTGCATCAAACTTCCTTATATCTATATTTGGAATATGGAGGGTCTTCAATCCAATATTAGAGTTTATCAAATCATGATTAACATTTCTTTTGTTCTCGTCATGAGTTTCCTCTACTATATTTTCTCCATTAGGAATCATTTCTTGTACCAACTTTGTCAAACCTTCCTTTAAACTTTTCATGTCTTCTTTTAGATAATTCTTCATGTATTCCATTTTTTGTTCCATGTCATTCATCAAACCATCTATCTTAGCTTCCATACCTTTCTTTAAACCATCAATCTTAGCTTCCATGCCTTTCTTCAAAATTTTCATTTCATTTTTTGTTGTTCTTTGTGAGAGCAAAAGTTGATGGAGTTGCTCTTGTAATTTTGATATATCATGTTGCACTTTTTCATCTTTATGAGTCATTATAGAGACTTGTGAGTGCTTAATGGGTGTTGAATTCTTTTTAGGGGTAATTTTAAAACCCAATACTATTATATATGCTTCAATATGCCCTTGGAATCACGCCAAACAAATTTTTCAAACAAGACTTATGCAATTTGAAAAAAAAATACACATTGTTTCTTGCTTTTGAGGAGCTCGATATTGAAACTGACGAATCTCCATAATTTTAGATCCCCAAGATTTTATTTTCACCCCTTTAGTATCCCTCTGAATATTCTTTCCAATGCCACATGTATGACCTGATTTTGATTCTTCAAGGAAAATTTATGCCCAATCTCCCAAAATGACCTAATTATGAACTCGTTCATTAGAGTGAACTTGTACGACGTGCCACGTGTCATTTTTTCCTTCTTCGGGTCTGAAATTAATACATAGGAAACTATAGGCAGTGTATGGTCTGCCACATTTTATAGAATTCGAATCTGATGATCAGAGAGAGAGTTATGATGATTTTCCCAAGGTCGCCTCTTTGAGATGAAATTCAGGAGCATGCGAAAACACTAAGTTCCACAGATCATATCTCCCAAAATATTGCGAACCAAGATCTAAAATTTTTACACAAAGTTCCTCAGGATTTCTTCGCAAATGTATTTTTTTCTTAGCTTTTGAACCTTCATAGAAACAAATTTATATCAAAAATACCATGATGACCTATTTATAGCAGTGAAACCGTAGAATCCAAAGCTTTTATATCAAATGTTATGAAACGAGCTCCAAAAATAGAATAGAAGAGAGATCAACGCCTCAGAAATCAACCACTTTGAGCGGCAAACCTCCTTTACAGTACATAAATGAACAATTATTGGATGATTCAAATGAAAAAAACTCCTTTATATATATAGGAGTCTATGGGGTCACAATATAATCCTAGCCGACCTAACAATAATAATGTAAGGGCACAACCATAAAAATATTGGGGTTTTATGGGGCACAATAATAACAATATGGGGACTACAGGGGTACAACAATAAAAATAAGGGGGCTACACAAACAACAATAAGGGACTACACTAGTAATATAGGGACCTAACATGGTTCTCATACTCCTCAATATTTATGGTATAGAAAAATATACGTGATATTCACAATGACCTATCGGAATCTAAACTTCCAAACAACAAAAATAATATAGTTGTTCTCTCACTACAACATCAACATTCTACTCATCTCTGACATGAAAACTTCACTATTCAGTATTCTCATCACAAAATCATATCCCGCTCATTGATACTTTCGATGATATACTTATTTTTATATAAGAGGTATCCTTAGTCGGATTGGACTCCTTGTAAACTTATTTATACCCATCAGTTGTGGGATTTTTTATTTTTTATTCATATCAAACCTAACAATGCATAATCCTTCGAATCTCTACCAACATGAAATACATTACATGATATCATAGGGATGTATATTGGTATACGTGGAAATGACCAAGTTTAGGCTAGAGGTGACAACTTGATGAAACAACCAAGTTCGCGACAAAGATGTTCGTGATGAAAATAGTGAAAGAAATAATTTCATGCCAGAGATTCCAATGATGATAGTGATGAAATGAACAAGCTTAGGCCAAGGATTCCAACAATCTGAAACGAAGGGAAAATGGAAGAGGATTTAGAAGGGAAGTGCAACACGGAGGATTAGGTGTCAATAATAATATCATATGAAGCGAGTTACTATTTATTGGGGACATGGTATTGATAAGCCATCTTTTTGGCCCATGTCACTGTAAAAAATTATATTTCCATATTAGAAATATCAATGGTAAAGTAGTGGTAAATCTCCACGGTTAAGAACCATATTCCATGGTTTTTTAAATGTATATATTTTTATATGATATATTAATTATTTTCACAATTAATAATAATAACAATAATAATAATAATAATAATAATAATAATAATAATTTTAAATCAGATCTCTACTCTGCAAATTTTAGGGTTTCATGTACACATTCATTTGTGCTTGTCTCTTTAAGAGGTGGCTCTACCTTCTCCCTTAGAAAAATTGTTTTGAGATTTAAAAAAAAAAAAATGTTTACTAGTATTCCCCTTCAATCTCCTCATTTTAAACATCCCTTTGATAGAATAATTGGATGAAGTGGGGATTTTGGTTTTGCCAAAAAACTTCCTTTCCGTGCATCTTCGAAAGCTTGAAATCTAGGTTGTTTCCTGCCAAAAGTAATGCAAGATCCAAAATATGAAGTTAAATCTAGAAAGCTAGAAGAATATATCAAATATATGTAGGATCACGCTTCTGACCTACAAATTCATTGCATTATGGACCTATGAAAACTATCTATTTTGGTGGATCAGAAAGAAATGGAACCTCTATGGTGAAACATAATTGGAGCTAGGGGATAATGATTCTTCATAGTCATTTTCTCTATCTTAGAATACATATCAAGGGATTTTTAAGGAGAGACATATTTTTTTAGCAATGTAAAGATCTTCATGCGATTTTGGAAGGAGTAGTATAATCCAAAGAAGGAAGAATTCCATTTTTCCCCTATTGTGGGTACAATTTTTTTCTCTTCTGAAAGAATATTGGGTGGAGGGAACCCTTGAAGTCATTGACAATGCAATTAACAAAATTTTCAAAGTATCTTAGTCTACTGAGAGATGGAGTTATGCATAGTATGCTTGAATATGTTTTTACATGAATGTCTACTTGCCTCTTATAGCCTTCATAGATATTTAATATTCAGATAGTGTTTTGAAGCAGCCTCTATATTGTTAACATGTACCCTTTAGATGGATACATTTTTGTGAATATAGGAATCTTATTATGGACTTTCCAATGAATACCAAGGAATGATTTGTAGAAAAAACATATCAGAAAGGGAAAAATGATTTGGGAAAATTCCCGAAAATAGAAATAAATTGGAGTCATGAGGGTACCTCAAATCTTGACCAAAACCCTAGATGTAGAAGTACATTTAAGTCCATCTCCTCTCTGAAGGAGTCTTCATAGTAAATAAATTTCAATTAAGCACGTAATTAGTAAAAGGAAAATCCCATAACCTTTTATTCATTCCTATATATCCAATGCAAAAGTCTCTTAAAGAGCATTAGCAAAGTCCATCACCATAGGAAATGGTTAGTTTCCCTCAAGAAGAAGCTGAAGTAGAATCCCTACCAAAATTCATGGATCTAAATGACCCACGACTGATTTCCCTTACAAAATAATGGTATGAAAATGATGTGAAGCACCAAGCTAGTTTTTTGCACAACACCTATCTTCAAAGCAGGAAAAAACCAACTTGACTAGATTTTTTCAGTCTCATTTAGGGGTTCAAAAAAAGGTTTTAAAGGTGGTATCGAAGAAGTAAAAAGAAACAAAAAATCTAGGCTACAAAAGAAAAAAACAAATTGATCCAATAATATGTTGAACAACTACTCAACTTAGGGAAAATCAAGACAATATGAAAGGCATTTCTAGTTTGAAATATTGAATCTTAAACGATTTTCCTATATAGTCATGATTATAGTAGTCAATTGCTGATTATCTATTATTGGTAGGAAAATTAGTAGTCAAAAGAATCTTGTGGATTTTAGTCTTTTTTTGGAAACCCAAAGTATATATATAGTTTTTCTAATTAATGAAAGAATCCATTTACCTCACAGAAAAAAAAAATTTATTTAGTTTGTTTATTTGATTTTTTTTAGTTTTACCAACTTAAGTCTTTTGATACTTATGATAGATTGATAGCTATATATTTATAATGGTGTTAGTAATTATTAGTAATTAACTTAAAATTCTAGAAGCCCTTTTAAAATAAACACATATAGATCTGATTAATATATTAAAAAGTTGAAAATAGTAAAAACATTTTGGTGAACTTTGGATAGTTTATTTAGTAAAACTTGTAAAAATGTTATAAAATAAACGGGTTAATATATAAAGTTAAAGGAAAATATATGGAGTTAAAGGAAAGTATGTTGCAGTTAATTATAATGAACCAAATGTAACCAATCTAATAATAATAATAATAATAAATCTTTACTACATAACAATTATTTTATACAGGGAACTCTGTCTGCACATATTAAAAGTTTAGGAAAGGGTTTTGCAGATTCATGGCACATATGGTGAATACCATACAACAACAACAATGACACGCGACAACTGTTGCAACTAATGTTTGTATATATGTGGGAGTTCTAGATCCAAATGTCATCAACAGGCATCTCTACGACATCTTCAGTCAGATTATCCCTGTTCTTTCCATTTGCCTATGCTGAGGTTAGATGAACAGTAAATCCTCATTTATGCTTACGTCAATAAAACCACTTTCACAAGGCTATTCGTGGTTTCGTTGTTCTAAACTTCAATCCTTTAAATGGAAAGCCAATGAGGATGATGTTTTTGCAACATGATCCCAACATTCGTTAAAGCGGGTCTCCATTTCTCCCCAATATATGCAGATCCACTCGGAAAGAAGTAGATCCGAGGAGGATCCCTCCAAATCCCTCTTTCGTGGGGAAATGGACAACAGAAAGCTCAAAATCCGCACAAATGTTTGAATCTCTTATTAAAATTTTTAGTGGAAAATCTATATCTTTTCGGGTTCATGTGAAAGAAAGACTAGGTGAAGGAATTAAAACAGATCTTAGCACAATGTATTGGAATTCCTTCTCGTTTATGAAGGAAAAAAAATGGTGGACTATTTAAGGTGAGTGCATACAACATCTACAAAAATTTGTGCTTATTTCTATTTTTTTAGATTACATGGGCAACAATGGGTTCCAAAAGGCCTTTAACTTCATTCTTATACAAGGATGCTACCAGTGGTAAAGAGTTTATCTCAAGCTCTTTTTAGGTTATACATTGTAAAGAAGACGGAGTAAATGCTTGCGTGCAAATAAACAATGCAGAGATAAAGCATATATTCACATTCCTACAAGCTAGGGATGTCATCTGCAGATTCAGATTCTAGACAAAGTCTAAAGCATTGCATTAATGCATATTTTCAACATGAACAAAATATTGTGATATTTATTTATCTTCGAAAGCATTTTTTTAATTGTACAATTTGATTCCAATGAAGATTATGCCAAATGGATGGGGGATGAAGTTTTGGGGAAGAGCCATGCTTTTCCTCACTCTATGGTTTTCGGAGGTTGATCCCTCTAATGTGGGTGTAACAAAAATCTCAGTTTGGGTTATGTTGTGAGTGTGGGTTTTTGGTGAAATGGTCTTTCAGGAGATTGAGAATACTTTGAGAAAGTTCATAAAAAAGATAGTGAACAATTATAACATGGATTATTTAACTTTGCTTGTCTATGTGTGGAAGTGGATATGAGTAAACATGGATTATTTACCTTTGGCTTTTTATGTGTGGAAATGGATATGAGTAAAGACCTATTAGATCATATTTTGTTGAATCATAAATATTTCCAATGATTTGAGACTTTAAATAATGAAAACATGGCATTTCGATGTTGTCAATGTTTTGAAATATGGCATCTTTAGGATTTGTGTAAACAGTAAAAAAAACTTCCCAAAAAAAATAGTGAATTAGTAAATTAAAAAGCTAGTAGCGATATGAAGAAGAGGAAATCAAGGAATATCCTCTACCTAAAGATGATAGAGCACCCAGAATCCAATTTCAAATTCACAACAGGATACAGAGACAACACATGATCATGTATATGTCCAAGGAATGATGATATCTAAAGATGATGTGGATTTTGATAACGGACAAAACTGTGTGGCTAATCTGAGAGTTGGTAGTAATACCTATATACACATCATCACAATTTAAGAAAGTGCAATGAAAAAAGGAAATGGAGGAGGAATTAAATAGTTTTTATAAGACTTAATGTTCCAAAGGATTTTTTTATTGGATAATTGGATTCCCACAAAGATTATGACAAATGTATGGTGAATGGGCTTTGGTTTTGGGGAAGAGCCATGTTTTTCCTTAGTCTATGGTTTTCATAGGTTGATACCTCTAATATGGGTGTAATAAAAATGTCATTTTGGGTTATGTTACCACCTCTGCCTCTTACTTTTTGCCATGAAAGGTTTATTGAGGACATTGGGAATATTGTGAGGAAGTTCATAAAAAAGGATAGTGAATGATTATAAGAAGGATTATTTATCTTTGCTTGTCTATGTGTGGAAGTGGATCTGAGTAAAAGTCTAACATATCACATTTTGTTGAATCGTAGACGTCCAAAAAACAAAAATGGGTGGTTCGTGAATCCAAAATCTTGCATCCATATGAGCCCATATTCTTGGAAGATGAGCAAGAGGAGATCAAGGAAGACACTCTCTTTAAAGATGATATAAGCACCAGGAATCCAATTTCAAATTCACAACATGACAAAGACACAACTCATGATCTTGTGGGTGTGGAAGTAACGTTGATACCTAAAAATGATTAGATAACTAGAATAAATTGGGAAAAAATATGTTTTTTTATAAAAGACAACACACTCTGGTCAATGTGACATAGTTGGTAGTAATAACTATAGACACATCATCATAATTGAAAAAAGTACAAATAAAAAAACAAAAACAAAAATTAAATAAACTATAATCTTTCTTAATCATATGCAAAATGTAATTTTGTTTCTATAATAAAATTACAACTTTTTCTTTGCCAGTGGTCGATTTTTTGAAGGCTTTTAGGGTGACTTTTTTTAGGGTGTAATTTCTCTAAATTCCGGCAGGAATTTATTGAAAAGAGAAGTTTGATTGCTAACTTTGCACAATCGAAGTGCCTTGGAGGTTTTTGAGGGTGCTGAATCCATATATAGAGTCAAAAAACCAGTTTGAATAACAAAAACCAAGATTTTACCTCAAAAATTTTCAGTGCATTCTAACACCTGAAATTTCAAAAAGTGACACTAAAGACAACTCCTTATTTTTGTTGAGTGAACACCGCAGCCATCTGGAAAGATAAA
The DNA here is from genome assembly GCA_034641835.2 of Pinus albicaulis. Lineage (NCBI taxonomy): Eukaryota > Viridiplantae > Streptophyta > Pinopsida > Pinales > Pinaceae > Pinus > Pinus albicaulis. Next base: position 1,183,070,869 of record CM076581.1, read on the forward strand.
AAGAAAAAACATACCCAAACCCAATTGCCGTCCCATTTATTATAAACTAATTAAAAAATATAGAGGGGGACAAATAGAACCTCCAACGAAAGTGTTTTCCCAACTTGCGCTCCCCTCGAAATGTAGAACGGGCTGAGGTACGGAGCTCCCGAGGCCATTTGCACCCACCAAGATGAAGCATGATCATAATGCGGAACTATCAACAACGATCCTCGGACATGTGGTCTTGTACGTTTTCCCTACACGGAGTGCAATTCTCCAGTTGCCATACCCTTTCGGCGGCGTTTATGTTCCCTATTGCACTAGTAGAATTCGAAAGCTAGTACCATACCTAGATCCGGTAGACACAATGATGTCGCCATATCGTTCGGCGGCGTTTATGTGCCCTCTTGCACGGATAGAATTCGGAAGAGAGTACCAAACCTTAGATCCGGTCGACACAATGATGGCGCACAGTGAAAGGGTTGAAGTTGTCTACCCAGCTCATGAAATAGTTCAGATGGCAGAAAATTGCCAGAATCCGGTCAATTAAAACTCGAAAAATCATGTGCGTGGAGGGTTTAGAATTTATTTTTGATGCTAGAAATGGATTCAGCCCTATCAAAAACTCTTAGGGAACTCAAAATATTAAAGTTTAACAACTGTAAACAAGATTTCTAGCAAATCTTTGCGAAAATTTCTGAAAATCATTACCGAATTCTAGATGAAAATACGACCTTTTAGACTACGCCGAAAGAGTTAGGATAGTACAGAGAGTTCGGAGCATCCGTTCTTGTTTTCGGCCAACGAAGCGATAACTCAACAATCGGATCTAGGTATCTCATCATGGTGGGCCACAATGAGTACGAAATTATGACTGCCTTGAGTTATGCTATCGCCCGGGCCAAGAATGACTCTATTGTGTAGCTGCATATATTAAGAAGGCCTTGGTACTTTGATTGTTTTACGTTAAGGAATTAATGGGAAAAGCATGGTTTTTAATTTAAAAAGAAAGAGAATATATATTTTATTTATTTTTATATTACAAATAAAATGATAGTAAAACAAAGTATATATATATGTTGTAGTTTAACTATATTGTTTTTGGCTTGAAAATCATGGAAATTTCAGTAAGATTTTAAGAAAATTTAGCAGAGATTTTTGTAAATTCACGTTATAACTATCAAACTTTAATATTTTGGGTGCTCTAGAGATTTTTTATGGTGCTCAATTTATTTCCACCATCAAAATCATGATTCAAGCACTGTAAAATTTCTTAAATTTTTTTGGCCCGAATTCCGGTCAACTTTAGTTGTCCAAACATTCTTCCGTCTCTTTAGACAACTCCCATATATATTATATCATTTAATATTATTGAAAAATATATATAAAAAAATACAGATCAATAACAAAACGCCACCTTTATTATATGCTCTATGTTATATTTAATTTTAAGTCCATGAAGGTGATGGTGCTAGAGTGACCTTAAAGAACGTTGTTTAGTGTCCATGATTTTCTATTATGAGCCTATTTTTGGACTTGGAATAGTGTAAGTGTAGAGGAATACTAAAAATAAGTGGTTTTTTTAAGGGATTATACTAATTAGGAAAGGTAATTTACTTCTATAATTTTGGTATATTAATTTTATGAACAATAGGAAAATAAAATAACATCGTTGTGATACATATGAGTGAGGAATTATATTAATCATCAAAAATAGTTTATGTCTTTAATTTTGGTTTTCAATTTGTTTTCATAAAAATAATTGGTAAAAAATTGATTGATGAAGTTGAATGAATTTATATATATATATATATATATATATATATATATATATATATATATATATATATATATATATATATAAAGGTGATTTATAAAGCTACCAATAAGGAAGAGATGTAACTACAATGTTCAAGGTCAAAAATAATTTTGTAAGGAGTAATATGGAATCAGTTATAACATAAATTTATACATACTAGAAAGAAGAGTCTCGTTACAAACAATGTAGATTTAAAAATTGTTAATTAAAAGTATACATTTTGAAAAAAAAATATTTTATTAATAATCATAAATTGATAAATATAATTTCATATACATTGTAAAGTGTCTTTGAATATTTTTCACAAAAGTAATGTTATTGTTTTATTTTTTTCTTTTTATTCTAAAATAACTAATATACTTTTCATATTTCTAGAATAAAAATAAAAAATTATAATCCCTTGGTTGCATAACTGTTCACTTGATTGCTTGAGAGATAATTTATAATAGCATGCAAAAGATGATTCACTCATACATAGAGAAGAAATCCGTAGAAAAGAAAGACTAACAATAAAACACCATTATGAACTTCCTAATAGGTACAAATGCCAACATCCAAAAGTAAAGGTGCTTTTAAGAGCATATATACTATAAAATTATGCTCCATGTAATAGAAATGGACATGAGGATCATCAAATTGTTGTTGGAATCATCAAATCTCCCCTTTCCATGATTCAACCTTAAGGATTCTACGATACACCTTTCCATTATACGATTCCACTATTATTTTGGAATCACCAATCAATTTAAAAAACTTTGCTTCCACAAATCCAATCCCAGTTCACATAATAGAGAAATCAACTCAACAAAAAAGTTTGTACCATTTCCAATGTGGAATATAATGACAACACCAAAACCACAATTCTCCCATTGATAGGCAGCATCTATGAAATCACATACATTTCCTTCAGATAACACCAACTCCCTAATAATTCTTGACTTATTCAGTTTCAAGGGCTTGACATGTTCCATAAAATCAACTCTAGAATTATGTGCAGTTATTGTTGAGCATAAAACATCATTCTAAAGAAGAAAATCATTTTCCCCTATAGAAATGCCACGGATCACAAACACATGAATAAATTTTAAACAGGTCAAACTAAATCTCTGAGCCCATAGTCATATACTTTCTTCAACATATTTCCGAAACCACTACCTTTTATTTTTAGGACCTACAAAACCTTTTTTCAAACAATATTTAGAACACTGAAAAATATTAATAAATAGTGAATAGATTCATTGTTATGATGACATAAAACGTAGAGTCAGACCTTTCCATCATTTTCTTGCTAAAACATCCAAAGTGAGAATATTCCTTTCGAGGAGACATCATAAAAAAAGAAATAATTTCATGTGGCTCTTGACCCTTACATACCAATTAAACCATCATTTTGATTCATAGGCCAAATTTTGTTTAATCAAAGCATTGTGACCCTGCTTTGTTAAAATAACCCCACATTGATTCTTTTTAGTCCAATAAAGACTATCATCTTCATTCTTATTTTAAAAAGTACTTTCCTCCCCAAAATTCATCTAAAAAATATCCCATTCATGTATAAAACTAGAAGGATTTGTAAATCTTAAGAAGAATCCAAGACTTTATTATTAGCATCTAGGGTGTCATATCTAACCACATCTGCAACATAATAAATACCATGAGAATTTAAAAAATCTACAATATTCGCAAATAGTTTGTTCCTATCGTTACACACAATCCACTAATCTAATCTAATTTATACATTTCCTCCCTTACAATTTTTCCACATGATCCATTATTTCATAACTTGTATCACTCACACTACATTTCTCTAAATCATTGACCCACCGCTAGTCAATTTTGACTATTGCCTTAACCTTAAATATACCAACTTATCCTTTGGGAAACTCAGTATGATGACCGAGCTCCACAGGGTTTTTTCAAAAAACATCGGCCATCCACTTTTTGTGGTAAGGCTTAAAGGGAATAATTCCATATTTCTCAACCACAACCTCCATTTTTTTTTAATTACAAGGATTTCCCAATTTTCTCAAAAAAGCCTCTTTTTTCTATTCTTTCCATTCCATAAAAATAGTGCACTCAATTTCCTTATTCATATTCAAATAATTTTCGTAATTTTGGCTAGGGTTAGCCAAAAATTCAGAATTATTTCTATAGAAAATTTGACTAGAATATTTTGTCCTCCTAAAGAGAGCCACAGATTACATCAAAGAAAAACACGTATTTCCTCTTTCATCAGAATACAGAACCAATAATCTATTCTATAATGATTTTGTTTATGTAAATATCCAAGATATTGGAAACTATCATTAAGAGTACCAAAATTGAGAGGGAAAATACCTTTAATGGATTCTAGATTCTCCTCCTCTACTTGCTACTAATACAAATTGATTTATCAAGGCTTAATTCCATGTCTGTGGCATTATAATAATATGACAATTTTCTTTAAACATTGCCCATTCATCCACATTCCCTGAACAAACAATAACCCATCATCAACAAATAAGATTTGTGTTATTGGCACATGAGGGTTGACTTCCATTCTACCATTCTCCTTTGCTTCCGTTATTAACATGCTCAAGCATTCAATAATAATAAAAAATAGAAAATGAGACAAGGGGAATCCCTACCTTATTGTCCTTGTCACCCTACATAATTTTGAAGGCTCACCATTGAGAAAAACAACATAATTAACCAATCAAATACAACCCAAAATCGAAGACACAACTTCAAAATTTAAACTAATTCGTATTAAAACCAATCTTCAGAAGGACCAATCCACTGTACAGATGATTTTTTCAAGTCGTTGTTCATCTCCAAAGCTATAAAACTCTGAGCCTTGACTGTATGAATTAGATCATACATTTTATTGATTGCACCAAGAATTTTCCTATTGTATAGAAAATTGAATTGAACCAAAGACATATGACTTCAAAGGAAAAACCTCAACCTGGTAGCAATCAACATAAGTATCATCTTGTATAGAGAATTGCATAGAGCTATCAGCCTAAACTCATTAGAATAGATAGGCTTCACCATCTTAGGAATAAAATAAATGAAAACGACATTAAGATTTCTAGAAAACACCCCTTTCTTCTAGAATCCTCGACCACTTCTAAGATATATTTCCCCGTAAAATCAAAGAAAGATAAGAAAGACTCAAGACCATAACCATCTGACCCTAAAGTTTTATATTTGGGAGTCTTATTAAGAACATTTAAAACTTCCTCATATGTGGTAGGCCTCCTAATTTGATCTCATTGTTCATCCATGAATAATAGGGGGAAGTTTTAGATAATTTACAATTAATAGATAATATTTATATCGTCATTGTCTTTGAACATTTTTTCATGAAATATGACTCCTTTCTATGCAATTTCATTAAAGGAAGAAACAACTTTTGAACCATATAATGTAAAAATTTTACAAATGTGGTTTACAATCCTTCAATGATAACAAACCTATAGAAGAATCGAATATTGTTGTCACCTTTAGGGATCCAAGTGGCTCTGTTCTTGAGTTGACAGTATCATTCTTGATCCCATAAAATTAATTTTTATTTTCCAGTTCTCTAACTTTCTCTTTTTCATATTCAATTCAAATATAATTTCCTAAAAGATACAAATATGATATTTTCTCCTCTATGTTATCCAAGGATACATAAGTCTCCTTTTTATTTCTTTGACCATTTACACATGTCTTCCTTCAAAATTTCCATAGGATGTACTTTCTTTGAACCTATATATATATATATATATATATATATATATATATATATATATATATATATATATATATATATATATATATATATATCCAATCCAAATGAACAAGAACCTTCAAATTAAAATCATTAAGAAATCCTCAATTGAATCGAAACAAATATTGCCTCCTATGACCCTCCCACATTTCTAAGAAAATTGGTTTATGGTCCAACATAGATTCATTACTCATCATAGAAAAAATTAATGTACATTTAGATAGAGGAGAATCCTTAATTATAAATCTATCCATTCTCTTCCCTACCTCATTTTCACCTCTTTTTTTGTTTGAAAACAGGGGACTTAACTTCATATGCTCTATATCCACCATACCATTTGATTCTAGCCAATGAAAAAAGAAACCAACTGATCTATCTCCTCTGCTACCTTGACCACGCACTTCTCTCCTTGAAAAGGTGAAATTCAATTCCCCTCTTATGATTAGGTTATCTCTATTGATGAAGCCATGATTTAGCATATCCAACATAATTTTTTCCTTATTTTCATAGGGACCATAATAGATCAGTATTGTTAATGGAAACACTATTAAGGGAAGAATAATAGATTTAATAAAAATCCCATCTACACATACCAAAATTTTAAAACCTCCAACTCTAGGGGGCCAGTAAGAGAGTAATCCACCATTCAATCCATTAGAATATACCAAATTAACCTCCACCCCAATTGTAAACTAGAAAACAAAAGAAACCAACCAATATATCTCCTCTTCTACCTTGACCACACACTTCTCTACTTGAAAAGGTGAATTTTAGATCCCCTCTTATGATTAGGTTATCTCTATTAATGAAGACGTGATTCAACATATCCAAGAAAACGTTTTCCCTATTTTCATAGGGACCATAATACCTCATTATTGTTAATGAAAAAACACAATTACAGGAAGAATAATAGCTTTAATAACAATCCCACCTACACATACCGAAATTTAAAAACCTCCAACTCTAGGGGGTCAACAAGAGAGTAATCCACCATTCAATCCATAAGAATCTACAACATTAAACCTCCACCCCAATAGACCATCGTTTTATCACACTGTAGAAAATCTAGAAACTTCCTTAATCTAAAACCTCAAAAGCTTGAAAACCAAAATGTTATAGTTTATCAATAGATTTATTACAAAAATATAAATAGAGACATGGGAGATGCACTACAATTGAATTAACAATGCCAATTTCAGCATTTGTAAAGAAATGAATTCCATTACACGTCAACATTAAATTAAGAAAGATAAAAAGTTCATGAATTTTTTCTTCTACCTATAAATATTATTTTAATTAACAATTAATTGTGCGTGATTCAATCGATTTTAATTTTACATATTTAGTCATTTAATCTAAAAAATATAATGGATTGAAATTTTAAAATTATTTTATATAATTAAATAAGATTTAATTTTAATTAGTTATATATATAAAAGTCTTAATATACATAGATTGTATCTATTTCTACCAAGTCAGGAAAAGAATATCCAAAAATATTCATATTATTTATAACTTTAAAAGTTAATGAAATAAATAACAGTTTATTTTGGAAAAATAATAAAAATAAGAATAAGAGGAACATAAAATAGAATAAACTACATAGTTTCACAATATGTGAGGTCATAGTCTATTACTCAGATTCCTTTAGACAAATCTTGGATGTTTTATATTCTAAGAGATATCATATAATATATTAAAAATAGGTAATAACACAAACAACCAAGAAACCAACTCATTAAACTAACTACGAAATAAAACAACTCAACAACCTACGAGAACAACTCATCATAGGAAAATTCATCAACCAAACAACTCACAATTCTAGAAAACTCCATTGCTACATTATTCTAGCACCCCCCCTTAATGGGGAGATGGATTTTCCACAATGCCTAGAAATTGTCTACATATTTCAAGGTTCACCTTTCCAAGAGGCTTGGTAAATTTTTCATCTACATTTTCACTTATATAATAATATACTAAGTCAATCTCCTTTGACTATATATTTTCCCGTATAAAATGGTCTTGAACTTCAAATTTTTTTATCTCTCATGATAAATTGGATTATTTTCCAACATAATAGAATTTTGGTTGTCATATTTCATGGATTTTGTAGCTATTTTTTCTTCTCCAACATCTTCAAGAATCCTCCTTAACGAAACAAATTCACACGTCCCACTAGCTAAGCCTTTGTATTCAGTTTTTATGGTTGACAAAGAAACAATTGGTTGTTTCTTGTTTCTCCATGATACGATCGTTGATCCTATATTGAATGTATATATAGATTTTTATCTTTTGTCATCATGATTTCCATCTCAATCTGAATGAGAAAACCTTCCAACTCAACGTTATATTCATCAATATACATAATACCAGAATTAAGTGTTCCTTTTAGATATCGAAGGACTTTGTTTGTTTATTTCCAGTGGATTTCGTAAAGTTTAGCATGAATTGCCTAAGGATGCTAACAAAATATGTTATATATGTCTTGATAGTGGTGAGGTTTTTCAAACATCCTACGAGTCGACGATACAAAGTTCCATTCACTTCTTTAGTTTTGTCATCATTGTACAATTTAACATTTGGTTTTAAAATTTTAGATACTTCCTTTCACTTAATCATAGTAAACCTTTTAGGATATCCCTTGTATATTTTCTTTGTGTGATTAGTGCCTTACCAAATTCCCTCCCAACTTGAAGGTCTGAATAATAATGAAATTCAACAATATCCTTCATCTCAAATATGAGTGACAATAGACTTTTAAATTATTCAATCAACTCACATGCACTACCCGTTATGATAATATCATCACCATATAAATATGTCAAATAAATATAATAATATTCATCTTTCTTGTTGTGTAGGTCAGGATCACCTTTTCTTCTCACAAAACCTTTATCATAAAATAAAGAATCAATTTTCACATACAAAGATATTGGTTCTTATTTCAAATCAAATACATATAGATATTGGTTTTTACGTACAAATAAGATGCCCATAGCCCTTCTTTACAAACCCTTTATGTTGATAAAAATAAACTTCATCCTTTAAATCACCATTACAAAAAAGAATTTAACATATAATTAATGCATTTTCCAATTAATTTTTGTAACTAATGCAACCATGATTCTAATTGTGTTCAACTTAGGTAGAAGTGCAAAAGTATATTCGTAATCAATTCCCCCTTTTTGTGAATATCCTTATGTAATAAATCTAGCTTTATACTTATTCCCAGTGGATATTGGTGGGTACCTGCCTATTCGATGTAGGCCTCGAGTTAGTTTCATCATTTTCCTTGATTATAGCAACATCTACTATATTTAGCAGTTTTTTGGGTCCTAAACTTCCATAGTTTTTTTGACCTCCTAAACGACATTTTTTTGAAGTTTGTTGCACACCCATACCTATAAGTAGGGGCCTATCACAAATCCTATAGTTATTGGAGAGATATTTCCAATGAAGTATCATACATGCCAAATAAATATCATATGAACAAGTTACGACACAAGGAAATTGGTTGCCCAACTAACCCCAACAAGGCACATGCACTCTTGGTGTTCCATCTCCTAGGGTTTGGGTTTTGGTTGTTTAGGGTTTCACTTTGTTGTTCAATAATAAAAAGGCCCTCGAGCCTCATTGTAACACATTTCAGAGGCATGTAACAACCACATCTCTTCTAAGAGATAAGCTACCATCACTCGAGCTAGTTTCTTTCCATTCTACTTGTAAGCATCTTTCAGTTCTTTGATATTAATGAAATGAAGATTTATATTTTTTGCATCTTTGTGTTTACTTTTATATATGTATTTTTCTACATTCTTGCATACATCCGGATCAGTGGTATCACCAAAATCTTCTCTTTCTTTGTTTCTCTTTGCATGTCTCGAATGAGGTAAGGTTATACGAAGTTACGACTCGAATTGGTTAAAATGTTTCAAGATTAACCTTGAGAAGCTCGACAACCTCCCATGGAAGAAGAAAATAATGACGAGGGATCAAGAGATACTTTCAAAATATTGATCGAGGAATCCCTCGAGTGACAGAGGAGCGTGATGATGTATAAATTTTCCCTCATCCTTCGGTGGCTACCCATAGGTAATGCATCTTCATTGAGGAGAAAATCTTGAGGCACCACTCCCTTCAAGGTACAAGCCAACTTTGACATTCCCATATTTGAAGGAAAGGTAGATGCATATGCCATGGATAGATGGTTAGATCTATCGGAATTGTATTTTTCAGTTCATGACTTTTCCACTCGAGAAAATAATACTTTTTCATTCCTCAAAGCTATCCCCCATGTCAAGGGTAGGTAGGAAACCTAAAGTGAATAGAGGGATGAGAGAGAACACTCATTGTTTTCATCTTCATCCACTTGTAATTATTTCTGGGACGTCATCAATGAACAATATTACCCCATGGGGAGCTATGAGTAAAAGTACATACAATGGATGACTCTGCGATACCAGAGGGATCAAGATGTGAATGAGCTAATGAAACTTTTCCATATCCTGCACACAAGGTTGGGTGTCAATGATTCAAGAAAACATCTAGTGCTCAAGTATTATAATTTATTGCAAAAATGCATTAAGGAGTAAATGGAGTTTGTGAAAATCTGCTCAGTTGGTGCTTCATACCACTATGTTGCTAAGATTGAGCAGAAATTTAAACATAAAACGAAAGACTTTGGATCTAGCAAGGGAAAGGTGCCCCAAAATCGCAGAAAAAAGGATAAAGGCAAGGCAAGGTGACCTAGGACAATGCGTCGAAGCCGAAAGTAAAGAAAAACACTATGGAAAAAAATAAGGACATAGGGAAATGATGTGAGTTCCATAAGTGTCCCACTCACAACACAAGTGAGTGTCGAGGCAGGAAGTCACTAGTGGCAGCATTGAAGGCTTCTGAATCAGACGCATGTTCTGACTTCGAGTCAGAACCCAAAAGGGGAATGAAAAAGGCAAGACTATTATTTATGGAGATCCTAGTGCCACTGTTGCCACCACAAAGATCTAGAAGGTTGATCACAAAGATAGAGAGGAGGGGGAGTGACTCTCAAACTCACAAATGTGGGTGAGCGGTTCTCCACTATAGTTAATTTTTGAAAATGGAATTAAAAAGAACCTCATATTTTTAGATGTTGTGACGTGGTTGGGTCTACCAACCATATCACACCTGCAGTCATACACCCTTAGGTGGCATCACCAAGGACAAGATATATGTGTTAGCCAACAGTGTTGCCTTCCCCAGAGCATCAAGTCATTCATAGATGTGGTATTGTGTGATGTTTCTCCTCTTGAAATTTGTGATGTATTGTTAGTTGAACCATAATAGTGGAAGCAACATGTTTTGTATGAGTCTAGGCCTCATACTATTATAATTTCCTTTGTAAATAAGTTATGCATATACAGGAGGTAGCACCTCCTATCATCATTTATTTTATCTTTCGGAAGTAATGCAGTAACATCATTTCCCATACTGATAAATTTGTCTTCCTTATGATTCTCCCTCATAGAAAGAAGAATATTATGGTCACATCCACAGCCTCCAGACATGGATCCTCCACACAGTAGCAGCAGATGAACAAGGTCATGGAGGAGTATAGGGACATCTTCACCACACCCACAGGGGTACCCCTGCACTGACAGGTCAATAATTCCATCGATATGACCCCGGGCATGTTGCTACCCAATTGACCGATCCATCGACACTTTGTTATGTAGAATGATGAAATTAAGAGGTAGCTTTAGGAGTTGTTGTAGAAAGGACACATCAAGCCAAGTTCATCACCTTGTGGGAGCCCAATTGTGTTGGTACAGAATAAAGTCAACACCTCGAGACTTTGTATTGACTATCAAGCACTAAATAATATCACCATCTCAAATAGGTATCCTATCCAACATATTGTTGACATTCTCGACCAAATCAAGGAGGGCAAATATTTCAGCAAGATTGATTTGAAGTCCGGTTATGAGTATGTTCCAATCAAACTCTCTGATGTGTGGAGGACTTCCTTCAAATCCAAGGATGGCCTTTTTGAATGGATGGTCATGTCATTTGGGTTGGCGAATGCCCCCGTGACCTTCATGAGGCTAATGGATGACATATTGCAACCCTTCACCAACTCATTAGTGGTAGTATATTTGGACAACATCCTGATCTTCAACCAGATCTGGGAAGAGCACCTACACCATATTTAGACAGGCCACCAAACCCTATGACAACATAAGTTGTGTGCTAATTTGGAGAAATGCACTTTTGGTATGACCTAGGTTCAATATCTCAGGTACATCGTTGATGCAAGTGGTTTTCATGTGGATCAAGACAAGATACAAGTTATTCAATATTTTCCAACCCCAACCACTCTAATATAGTTACGCATCTATTAGGAAATTTCCAATTTTTATCACAGGTTCATATTGGGTTTCTCTCATATCACTTGGCCTTTGAGTCAAGTCACCAAGTGCAGAGTGAAAGAAAAGTTATTCTAGTTTTAATCGCAATAGAAGGAATTTTCCAAGTTGAAGCATCACATCTGCTCTACACCAGTTCTCATAGTAGCACACCTACAACAAAAATTTGAGATTGAGACAAATGCCTCCGACTATGTTATCGGGGTAGTTCTTACTCAACAGCGACACCCAGTGGCATATCACAGTGAGAAACTTTTAGTTAGAGTCCAAAAGTATCCCACCTATAACAAAGAGATGTAGTCCATTGTGAAGGCCTATCGAAAATGGAAGAATTACATTATGGGAAAGGAAATGGTCATCCAGATAGAACACTAAGCCCTGCAGTTCATAAAGATAAAAGCGGTGTTTCAAAACAATCGACATCAGAAATGGTCCATGTATCCACAACATTTCCATTTCAACATCAAGTACAAGAAGATAAACACCAATAATGTTGCAGACTGTCTCAACCAACCATCGGTTATGGCACTGACCAGTCTTCTCGACTCTTGTGTGCACGAGACTTCGGGGTGGCGGTATATTTACAAGAGGGGCTTAGAACTCAACAACACATACCATATGCTCGTGGAGGGAGAATAAGTCTCATATTTTCACTTCCAGGGCACACTGCTATGGAACCTCATACACCTCTATGTTTCTTAGAGTAAGCATGCCAAGATTATTTAGAAGGTAGACTGCAATATGGTCATTGGACATTTCATAGTGGAAAAAATAGTGGTAGTGCTAAATAATTATTTTTGTTGTTTGAACCCTCGATAGGATGTTGGGAAGTACATCATATCTTGCATTACCTGCGTCATTTCCAAACTAAAAATCAAGAAGAAAGGCCTATATACTTCTCTACCTACTGCTAGTCAGCCTTGGGAATCCATCTCCATGGATTACATGTTGAGCATTCCTTCTACTGAGCATGGAAACTATTTCCTCTTCATGGTCATCAACATATTCTCTAATATCACCATTCTTGTGGCTTGAAAGAAGAGTATCACAGCATAATCCACTATTAAGATCTTCTCTGAATGAGTGGGGGTATATTTTGGGATCCAACATTCCATTATCTCATATAGAGACAATAGGTTCCAGAGTAAATTTTGGTGAAGACACTGGCTGATAATGGATACCAAGCACACTAAGTCCACGACCTTCTACCCCTAAACTGCTAGCCAAATAGAGGTTGTCAGCAAGATGATGGTGGACATTCTGTGCGTGTACAACTCAAAGAATCCATGCAAATGGGATGGAAGACTCCCCTATGTTAAGCACAACTACAAGAGAGCTCTCCATAGCTCAACTGGACACAAGCCCTTTCAAGTGGGGTTGAGATTCTAGCCATTATGTCCCATTGATGTGGTTATACCATTTACAAATACTGAAGTAGACTCGACTCATGTCCAGTACAAAGCTAACATGGCTAAAAACTTCATTGATAACATTCATCACATCTTCCAGCAGGTCCATGATGTATTTCATAGAGCCAATGCTAAGTAAAAGGAGTGTCATGATCAACGTTAGGTGCGACAAAAGTTCTGCGTTGGTGACAATGTTTAGTTATATTTGTAGAAGGAGCACCTCGCTGGTCCCCACCACAAGCTTCACCTGCTTTGATATGGGTCGTAGATCATCACAAGGGATTTAGGGAACAATTCCTTTGAGCTTAGAATTCCATCGTTCATTGGCTTTCTCTCAATATTTAATGTGGATTGATTGCAACCATACTTTTCCCCATTGTTTGACACATCTGAAATTTCTAAGTGCCTGACACCAACAGAGCTCAACCGAAGTTGCATCAAACAAACCAAAACTGATAGGATCATTTACACATAGATCAATAAAAATCTCTAGTAGAGGATCTAACTATATCAAATTTTAAAATTAGGCCAACTCCTTCACTGGCACAAGTGGTTCACTAGGGACTAGGGTCAATAAAAATTTCCTCACCTCATGGAGGCTTTGCACGCAATGGGTACAATCTATTCCTAAGGCCAGAGGACTGATCCAGGTGGATATTGGTGGCCACACACATATTCCAACTAGGCCTCTAGTCAGTTTCATCATTTTCCTTGATTATAGAAGCATTTACTATTTTTAGTAGTTTTCTGGGTCTTGAACTTCGAGAGCTATTTTGACCCCCTAAACGATTTTTTTTTTTTTTTTTTTTTTTTTTTTTTTTTTTTTTTTTCAGCGGGCCCATATTCATGGGAAAAAATTTATCTAGATCCTATAGTACTCGGAGAGATATTTCCAAGAAGGTATCGTATGTTCCAAACAAGGATCATATGACCTCAGGAAGTTGGTTGCCCAACTAACCCCAATAGGGCCCACAAACACTTGGCATTCCATCTCTTGGGGTTACGGTTTTGATAGTTTAGGGTTTCCATTTGTTCTTAAATAATAAAAAGGCCCTTGAGCATTATTGTAACACAATTCATAGGAATGTATCCTCCACATCTATTCCCCGAGGTAAACTACCATTGCCCGAGCTTGTTTATTTCCATTCTACTTGTAAGCATGTTTCAGTTCTTTGATATTAACAGAATGAAGATTTATTTTTGCTACATCTCTATGTTTATGTTTATATCTATATTTTTTTTCATTCATGCATAAGTCCAGGTAAAATTATCAATACCTAGATTCATACAACCATTTGCATCCTATGAGAACTTTTTTTTAGGTAATTTTGTTAACTCCATTGTGTCATTCTTCATTTATTTCATCACTCCATTCTTTATAGTCTTTAGCTTCTTCATAAGTTGAAGGTTCTACAAAACTAATTACATGAGACATATATGCATATTATTTATACATTATAGGTGGTTTAATTTGAAGTGATATACTTCTTCTAGTTTTCCTATTTCGTCTTCTTCTCCTCTTCTTGGAATCTCATGACTACTTGATGCTTCTTGCTCTTGAAGTTGTACCTATTCATGTGATTGTTCTTGTACCTGTTCAAAACGTGTATATCTTTTCACAAAATCACCAGTATCATGCCATACACAAGTATTATTCATTTTATCACTGTAATGTCCATTCTCATGGAACACCCCACTCCTACTTGCAAGCAATCTACATGACTAGGATCAAACAACTTGTATGTTTTTTTATCATCAAAATAGCCAATAAATGTGCACTTAATTGACTTTACATCATGTTTTTGTTTTTCATATTTTGGAATATGAGAAAATTTTTTGCAGCTAAAAACTACTAAATGACTCACTTTTGTTTTATACCCATAAAATGCTTCAAAAGGTGTTTTAAGATATAAAAATTTGGTTGGACTCATATTTTTTAAATAAACACAAGTATTGATGACTTCAACTCAAAAAATAATTAGGATTTTTTTACCATGAAGCATATTACATGCACATTCTACTAGTGGTTTTTCTGGTGTAAAATTTAAAGTACGAAGACATAGAGTTCAACCTTGGGGTGCCAACAAAGGTACAATAGTCTAGCATAATGATGGAATTTTCATTGCTTCACGAAGAAGAAGCATCTCACCTGAAGTGTGACGACAAAATTAAAAATATAATGGATCTAATAGGGTGGAAAAGAATGAATTAATCATTCTACAACACATTACACTACAAATAACTTATCAATAAGCACAACAAAATGAACATGTAAAACAGATACATGATGACAATAACAAGGACAAATACATTTAATAGGAATTAAAATTTAAAAATGGGCATATAACCATTGTTTCAGCATCACAAGACATTTAATTATCGCAACAACTCCTTTATTAACGAGAAAATATTACATCAGAGATTTGCATCTGCTTGCAGGATCCTACAACTCCTTCTACCACATTACAATATCGGAAAATTACATAATCGAAGAGTAGGACTTAGACTTCTCTCCTATAGGTATCTTGTCAGAAATAAATATGGATTTTTTACTTTAAAATTGTTAGGTCCCTATATTACTATTATAGTCCATTGTTGTTTTTAGTGTAGCCCCCTTATTGTTATTTTTGTACCCCTATAACCCCAATATTGTTATTATTATTCCCTTACATTATTTTTGTTAGGTTGGCTATGATTATATTGTGACCCCATGGACTCCTATATATATAAGGAGGTTTTGTCATTTGTATCATCAAAGAATTGTTCATTTATGTAATGTAAAGGAGGTTTCCCCCTTGAAGTAGCTTATTTCTAAGGCATCGATCTCTCTTTTCTTCTATTTTTGGAGCTGGTTTCATAAAAGTTGGTGTCAAAGCTTTGGATTCTAGGGTTTCACTCCTCCAAAAAGGTCATCATGGTATTTTTTCTATAATTTTTTTCTACGAAGGTTTAGAAGCTGAAATTTTTATCACACGAAGAAGAAATATCACGGAACTTTGTGTAAAAATTTCAGATCTTTGTTGGTAATATTTGCGGAGATATGATCTGTGGAGGTTAGGGTTTTTTCAGGCTCCTGAATTTAATCTCAAAGAGGTGACCTTGGGAAAATCGTCATGAGTCTCTCTTTAAGCATCAGATTGGGATTCTGTAACAAGTGGCTGAAAGTACACAGACTGTGGTTTCCTTTGTATCAATTTCAGAGCGAAAGGAGGAAACAGTGACATGTGGAATTTCATACAAATTTGATTTACTTAACGAGTCCATAATTAGGTCATTGTGAGAGATTGGGAATAACTTTTCCTTGAAGCATCCAAAGCAGGTCAGACCTATGGCATTGGAAATGAGATTCAGAGGGATATCACAGGATTGAATTTCAGATATTGAAGATCTGAAATCATAGAGATAATTTAGTTTCAATATGGTGCTCCTCAAAAGAAAGAAAAGGGTGTGTATTTCTTTTTTAAAATTGCACAAGTCTTGTTAAAAAAATTAGTTTGAAGTGATTCCAAGGGAATATTGAAGCATAGATATCAACATTGGGTTTTAAAATTCCACCTAAAAATAATTCAACACCCATTAAGCCTTCAAAAGGCTCTACTATGACTCATGAAGAGGAAGAAGCGCAACATGACATATCAAAATTACAAGAGCAAGTGTACGAAATTTCGCTCTCGCAAAGAGCAACAAAAAATGAAATGGAAGTTTTGAAGAAAGGTGTGGAAGCTAAGATGGATTTTTTGAAGAAAGGCATGGAAGCTAAGATTGATGGCATGGAAGGTGGCATGGACGCTAAGATGGATGACATTGAAGCTAATATCGATAAAAAAATGAAAGACAACATAGAAGACATGAAGAATGATCTAAAAGTAGACATGGAAGGTTAGATGACAAGGTTGATACAAGAAATGATTCCTAATGGAAGAAATATAGTAGAAGAAACTCACGATGAGAAAATAATAAATGTTAGTCATGATTTCATAAACTCTAATGTTGGATTGAAGACCCACCATATTCCAAAGATCGATATGAGGAAGTTTGATGGCAAGGATCTTGTAACATGGATACTACAGATGGAGAAATATTTTGATCTCAATAATGTGAAAAACACACAAAAGGTATGCATTGCAACATTATATTTAGAAAAAAATACATTTGTATGGTATCAATGGCTTTTCTCCTGTAAAACAAATCTAACTTCGTCAATTTTTATGGAGGAAATGATAGCGCATTATGAGGATACAAAGAGAAACACCTTCTTTAGCCAATTGATAATTCTCAAACAAAAGGGTTCAATGGTGGAGCACATTGAGGACTTCTAAAAATTGAATATAAGGGTAGCTGATATTCTAGAGGAACACAGGATTGAAGTCTTCATAGGGAATTTAAAGGATAACATCCAACATGAGGTTCAAGATTGGGAGCCTGATTCATTGGAGAAGGCATTCAGGTTGGCAAGAAAAATTGAATGTAAAATTATGGCAACAAGGAAGCTACCACTCACATATATAAAGATGGAAGTGTTGCTACTCCTAGACTTCCACAACCTAGAAGGTTGACACCACAAAAAATGAAAGAAAAAACAGCAAAATGGATTTTATACAGTTGTGATAGAAAATACAATAAATGTCAAAAATGTGCTGAGAAGAAATTATTTTACATAGATTGTGAAGAGGAGGAAGAAAATGAATAGGAAACTTCAAAATAAGAGGATATACACCAGGAACCAGCCCTAGAGAAAGAAGAAATGAGTCTGACCATATCGTGTAATGCATTAGAAGGAATTACCACTCCCAAACTCTCAAGATAGAAGGACATATCAAGAAGAAAAAGGTAATAGTACTGATTGATTCGGGTAGTACCCATAATTTTATTCATTGTAAGGTAGCCAAACTGACTTGCTTCCTATACCCAACACCAGAATGTCAAGTGATGGTCGCAAATGCACGAACTATAAATTTCTTTGGAAAATGCCATAATCTGAAGCTATCCATGGGGGAACATGTATTGAATAGTCCAATGCTTTCCATTCCAATGGGAGGTACTGATGTTGTACTATAAGTACAATGGTTAAAATCTTTGGGGATGATAGCTTTCAATTTTCACGAAATTTTCTTCAATTTTTTTTTCAGAAGTAAAGGAAGTCAAATTATGGGGTATTAGAGGGAATTCGGGAAAGATAATAAGCTCTAATGTCATGAAAAATCTTTTGAATAAAGAACAACGAGGCGTAATTGCACAATTATGCTCACTAGAAGTTCCAACATCAAAATAATCTATTTCTCCAGATCTCCAAAAAATCTTGGACAATCATTCCAAGGTGTTTGGAATTCCGAAAGGACTCCCACCTATTCATGATCATGATCATGCTATTCATTTGATTGTATGAATTTTTCCTCCAAACATCAGGCCGTACAGATATCCTTATGTCCAAAAGAGTTAAATTGAACGTATGATTACAGAAATGTTGGAGGCTGGTATAATTCAACCTAGTCAAAGTTCTTTCTCTGCTCGAGTAGTATTGGTGCACAAAAAGGATGGATTCTCACACATTTTTCTGGATTATAGGGAGCTCAATAAGATCACTATTAAATACAAAATTCCCATTCCTATGATTGATGAATTATTGGATGAATTACATGGAGCAATTTATTTTACCAAGTTGGATCTTCATTCAGGATATCATCAAAATAGAATGAAGACTAAATATATTCCGAAAACAATATTTCAAACTCATGAGGGTCATTATGAATTTTTGGTCATGCCTTTTGGCCTTACCAATGCACCTTCTACATTTCAAGGGTTGATGAATTCCATTTTCAAACCCTTCCTTATAAAATTTGTGTTAGTAATTTTTTATGATATACTAATCTATAGGAGGTCTGGGAAGGATCATGTTCAACATGTGGACAACGTGCTCAAACTATAGGAGGAGAAACAATTATATGCAAAAACCTCCATATGTTTCTTTGGAGTACAAGAGGTGGAATATCTGGGTCATATTTAATCTCACGAGTGTGTTAAGGTAGACCCTAAAAAAATTAAAGCCATTAAGGAATGGAAAGTCCCAACAACCATAAAGCAGTTGCAAGGATTTATTGGGTTAACAGGGTATTATCCCAAGTTTTTAAATAATTATGGGAGAATAGAAACACCTCTAACAACATTATTGAAGAAAGATGCATTTTCATGGGCTCCTGAAGCAACTAAGGCCTTTGAACATATTAAAGAGGCAATCTTCTTAGCACCGGTATTAGCTACGCTAGACTTCACAAAAACCTTTATTGTGGAATGGAATTGGTGTTGTTTTAATGCAAGAAGGAAGATCCATTGCTTTTTAAAGTCATCCAATCAAAGGAAAGTATTTAGAGAAAGCTATTTATGAGAAGGAAATATTGGCAATACTGCATGCACTAAACAAATGGCGACCTTACCTAACGGGAAGAAACTTCAAGGTAAAAACTGATCATGATAGTCTTAAACACTTTTTATAACAAAGACTATCTTTAGAAGAGAAGCAAAAATGGGTTACAAAGATGTTGGGTTATGACTTTGAAATCATCTACAAAAAAGGGAAGCTAAATTTTGTCATATATGCACTTTCAAGAAAGCATGAACGGGTGGAAGCATTGATTTGTGCCATTTCTATTATCCAACCAGATTGGATAACTAAAGCAAGGGATGAATGGAAGAAGGAAGAAGAAGTGTGGACACTCATTCAAAATTTGCAGCAAGATACTATTAAATTTGATATATTTAGTTGGAAAAATGATTCCTTATGGTACAAAGATCACTTATATCTTTGTAAGAATTCCCAACTAAAACAAAATATTCTTTTGGAATTGCAAACTTCTCCTTTAGGAGGACACTCGGGATTTTAAAAAACTTACCATAGTGTGAAGAAAGATTTTTTTTGGGATGGCCTTAAACCTGATATTAAAAAGTTTGTGGCAGAATGTTTGGTTTTCCAGCAAAATAAAGTTGAGATAATTAAGACATCGGGTCTTCTACATTCTTTATCCATTCCAGGTCAATGTTGGGAGGAGATTTCAGTGGATTATATCACAATTTTACCTAAGTCTGAAGGAAAGAATTTCATCGTTGTGGTAGTTGATATACTTACCACGTATGCACACTTTTGTGAATTATCTCATCCATTTAAAGAAATTACAGTTGCTACTGCATTTATGGAAACAATTTGAAAGCTACATGGAAACCCAAATATTATTGTAAGCGACAGAGATCCATTTTTTACTGGAAATTTTTGGATGGAATTATTTTCTTTTTTGGGTACTCAACTAGCTCATAGCTCATCTTATCATCCTCAATCTAATGGTCAAAATGAGATAGTGAACAAATGTTTGGAAGGACATCTTCATTGTTTTTTAGATGATAAACAAACACAATGGGTCAAGTGGTTACCTCTACCTGAATGGTGGTATAACACTTCCTTCAATACTGCAAAAAAAAGGACCCCATTTATGGCACTTTATGGATATCATCTACCGTCCATCATGTTATCACTCCAATAATTCTCAAGGGTTGTTAGATCTTTTATTTTGGTTTAAAGAACATTAGAGGTAACCACAGACCTACTTTTGAGCCTTATGATCTAGCCATCCTAATGCTCATATAGGTCTCTCTCTATATGATTTATCTTTGTTGATTTTAATTGATTTTAGGCTAGTTATGTAGGGTAAATTGGTTTTGTATTTTGATTTGATTTGGTGGTGAAATCAATTACTCATATGGATAGATGTAGGTCTCTATTCCATTGGGCTAATGGTGTCAATGTGTCAAGTAGTCAGATCAGGATCAAGTTCTAAAGGGAAATGTTTACATGGAAAGATAGCTGAGTTACTTCAGATATTCAAGGTTGCTGTTGAAAATGGTTTCAATCAGGGTAAGAGATAAATTAAGGGTTCTCGAATCCGGATAATGAGTGAAAAGACAGAGGTCAATTGAAAATAGGGATCAATTAAGGGTTCCTTAGTCCAGATATCAGTGGAAAACAAGGAAATTATAAGAAGTTCAAGACATAGTGCTTTTAACATATTCTGAAATAACATTCTTGATTTATCATTTAGATTTAGAACAACATACAAGTATTGATGAAAAACATAATAAATTGATAAAGAAACAAGCGAAAATACTTCACTCCAGTGGCCCAACACATGAATCCCGTAATATGATGCTTTATTGCTTTAATCCAGTCTGTTGACTTGAAATTGGTACAATCACCCTTAGGTTCAGAATAGTACAACTATAGAAATGTTAAGTAATTAATCCACACTCAATACTTCAAAATGAGAATTATTTATACAAAAACTGTTACAAAATATCATAAAACTAACTTAGGAATTATTCATGGAACAAGAGATATCTTCATGCAAGAAGATAATGACAACTTTCAAACTAATGCTAGTTGTCGTTGTTTTTATTGAAATTACTATTTGTTGTCTTCAATATGTTGTTGTTCTCTCCCTTTGCTGCTCAACAAAGGCTGCAACTAGAGAGTGAGATGTCTTCTACGTTGACAGATTTATCTCTGCTTTGAAATTTTTGATTTGAATTTAAACTTTGACAAATTGAACTGATACTCTTTCACTATTTACTATCTTTATTTTTACTGGAAAATTGTAACTATAAATGTAAAAACAACATGCTTTATTTTATTTTTACTGCTCTATGCTTATTGCAACCTGATTTCACAGTAAATCAGTCACTTTTTCCCAAATTTCTTCCTCTGGAAATTTGATATTCATCATCCTCCTAAATATTTCATCTTCTTCAATGTATTTTGAGAATGTAGGATTGTTCATAAATATGTGTTTGACCTCATGCTGTAGGTAAAACAAATTCTCAAGATTCTTGTAGATTACCTTCCCTGTTGGAATACCTTAGGAGGAAGGCAGTTTGGCCTGATCCTTGGCAAATTCACTCATTTTCTTGTCATATTCATCCTGATTCATTAGTTTGTCATGAATAACTAATGGATTTGGAAGGCCTTTCTGCCTAAGGACATCAAATTTTATCATTAACCTTGTAATGGAAACCTCCATGTTTTGGAATTTCTCCTCTAGTTGTATCATCAAATTATTTTTAGAAATAAACTTCTTAACTTCTAGGATGGTTTATGTTCTTTCATTAATTCCAATTTCTTCAATTTCTTGCCTTTTTTTGGAATTAAGAAATTTGATGATTTCAAGAGCTTCTTCAGGTTTCTTACCAAGCTCTTCTTTTACCTTTTGAATGGCTTATTTTGCTGCTTTGACTAAGTCTTTATGTTCATAAATGACATGTATGGATGGCCAAATATCATTGAAAACTTCAGTGATATTGGCCCATAGCTATTGTCTAACTTGAGCCATGGGTTCTTTCCATGTTAGATCTTTTTCTAATTTCTTAAACTGCTCATTCAACCTTTTTTCCCTTTGTTCTTCATTCTTATGCATTATTTTAGCAAGTTTCTTTTCATCTTCAATACTTTTAATTTCTTCTTTAAATCTATTAATCTAATTGGTCTAAATAGACATGTCTTTCATAGCTTTTACTAACTTTCTTGCTTCATCTGAATGATGTGCTATTGTTGTTGAACACTTTGTTGTTGAAGTTGTTCATGAAGTGACAAGTAATGTTGTAGCCATTGGGGCTGTAGGAGCTAATGATTATGCTAGTGTGGAAGGTACAGTTGTAGTGACTACAAGAATGAAAATGACTGGGACTGGTTCTTTGTTGGCTTCTTTCTCATGGACCAACTTGTCCATTTCATTCTCCATTTCCTTTATCTGAGCAGTCAACTGTAGAATGAGATTCATCATCTCATCTTTCTGATTTGTATCCTATAGTACTTCCTTTGGTTGAGGATGTTCTGTAGGGGACAAATTTATTTGTTTCTTTAATACAACAGTGTCTTCATTTTTCTTCTTTAACAATTCATCTCCAAATTTGACATTTTTAGGATCATATCCTACTTCAATTACTAATTCTTCCAAATATTTAATTGTATTGTATTTTTCGTCTGAAGATGATTTTCCCAATTTGAGCTGATCTCTGATATTTGCAAGAGTGTTTTCTAGCTTCTTTACACTCATGTCCTTGGTGGTCCTTGTATAATAGATAATATCCCCCACCTACTTATGAAACTCAATTTGGTCCAGAGGATGAATATCCTCGACCAGCACTTCAAAACCTGTCTTTTTGTAATCAGAATATGACTTGGGAGTCTGAACTATGGGTTGAAGGAATGTCATATGCATATTTTTATTCTTATATTCAAAGGTTGAAAGTAGCCTTTTCTGGATGTCAGGATTTTTTTCAGATATTGAGAATATATTTCAGTTTTAATTTCTTCATTTTTGGCTTTGATTTCTTTGTATCTTTCTTTGATATACAACTCCTTTTCTACTGGTATTTTAGATGAGGAAACTTCAATGTTGTGCTTCTTCTGAGTAAGTTGAGTGTTTGAAGTTGTAGATTGTTCTTCTTCTTTAATTATTGTAGGAGGCATATTTTCCTTTGTTGTTGTTTCTATATCAATCACCTCCATTGTTTCTACTTCTTTATTGGCAGGATTTAACTTTGAATTTTTACTGTATCTTAATTTAAAATTAGTTTTAGTAGTTGTCTATGTAGTGTATCATCCTTCCTCTTTGTTTCTCTTTGCATTCATGTCTTCTTGAGCTGGAGTCTACAAGGTTTGACTAGTATCACCTTGTTTCTTTGCCTATACCAAGGTGTTCTTCAACCATTCAGATTGATTAGAGAGTTTCTCTATGTCTAGTTTCTTTTCATGTACATAGTGAGTCAATTTGAATTTAACTCTCATTTTACTTATAACTACAAGGTGAGCATAATACCACATAAAAAATTTACTGAATTTGAACTCCGGTAAACGTTTTTCAGCCTCTGGACCTGCATCTCTATTGTTACGTATAAAAGGGCCAACCTAATTTTTCAATTTGAACGGTGTCTTTTTCTTTGTTGCCAAGAAATTAATTATATCTGAATTAAGATTTTTCCTTATGTACTAAAGGGAAAATAACCTCATAGGGAGGTATTTGGGCAGTTTATATGGAACAAGCCTTGATCGATATACTCTTATCTCCATATGATTTTGGCACAAGTACTAATCATCTGTCCTGTTATGCTTTGACAACTGTAGGATATTATTAATCTCTTCACTAATTCTGGGTTGTCTGATGTTGTTCAGCAAATTGACCATAGGATGAATGAAAGAATTTTTAAAATCTATATAAGTGAAATCATTGGAGTGTTTCCTTATCAAGGAAGTCCAAAATATGACTGATTGTGGGTTTCCTTCAACATCAAGCTTCTAAAGGTTTATAGCAAATTTCTCAGACCGAAAGTATAAAAACATATGGAATAAGAATGAGGAATACTTAAAAAAACCTTCAGAAGGAATTTTGACCAACTTCTCATGAATATTGTCAGCAAGGTATTTGGCAAAATTAAAAATGGTAGCAGGAGGCTGACCAGGTGTGAAAGTAGATAAAAAACCTAGCACTGCATCATCATCATGTTAATCGGTAAAATAACCAAGAACAAAAGACAACATCGAGATGATATGTCTTGTCCTTTCAGAAAATTTTGCAGAAGGGTATGGAGGATTTATCTTGGGAATTTCTACAGAAGAAGGCATGAAAGTTTGAAATATCTGGAACCTCTTGTGGAAGTTCAAATTTAGGTATAGCTGAGTGAGGGTCTCAATGGATAAAGGGCTTTCATCAAGCCTGATTTTTATCTGCAACATCTGATTAATTGAATTAGCGGTAATGGTAAATAAAATTTATTTTTCAGGGTTTATTATGGATCTGTGATCATGGAAATAGAAGGATTGAAAAATTCTAATCACTTCTGGGCACTGGAAGGCCTGTGGGACAACATATTTTGGAAAATTACTCCCAGATGAAAAATTCATTAGCCTGATCTCTGGATTTTTCTTGGCTCCGGAAATGGAGCTCAAGAAGGTTAAATTCTGTGACTATGTCAGTAATCTGGAAGTCTCTCTCAGCCAATAGAATGTGCTCTACATCTAGTATAGGAGGTTGTAGTGGATTGACATATGTACGGCTTTGGAAGCCATTATTTCTGTTTGATTTTATCATTTTTATTAATCTTTTGACTTTAGAGAAAATGATTTAGGCTTGTAGGAGCACCTTTGGAAGTTTATAACAGTTTGTAGAAGAAATTGGGATGAAATTAGGGTTTTATCTATGGCCTGCAAGGGTATAAACTTTCTCAATTGATCAAATTGTGTTTTATGTAACAAAAGAGAAATTTCAGGACTTTATAGTTTCTGCAAAAGATGTCTAGGGTCTATATGAAAAGACTAAAAGGAAAGGAGGCTTTCTTCAAGTGTACATAGGTTTAAATTTCTTCATTTTATTCAATCTCTATGATTTAAAATAATCTTGAACCTTAGAATCTGTGGAAAGAATGCTTAGGGTATGCAGAAAGAGATTTTGGAAGGCAATAGGGCTTTCCTGGTTTGCTAGTAATATTAATTTGATTCAATTACTGATTACTTTTCTTTTTAGATCAAGAAAAAGCCTTTTCTTTGAAGATACATGGGAAAAACAAAGATTTTCTTTGCATGAGGGTTTTTGAGGAAGCAAAGGGATTTTCTGAAGCTTCAGAGGTCTTTAAAATGCTTAAATTTGGTTATGTGATGTCTTGTAGCAATAGATGTCTTGAATTTAGGTGAAAAGGCTTCAAATGTGGTCGGTTCAGTGATTTGGTTGCTCAGAAATAGGTCGGCAGTGCTTATTCAATGCAAAATGTAATAGAAAGGTAAAAAAGGCTTAATAAAGGGTGGTATTTATGCATTTTAAACCAACATTTTTTTGCATTAATGGGTGATCATTTCAAATGAGCAGGTGGTTTTTGCATCGAGGAGAAAACGGCTTAGTTGTTTTTGCAAGCTCCAAAAGTGTTTGGCAGTATAATTTTGATTGATAAAATCAAATAGAAAGCCAACGCATAACGGGGAGGGAGACTTTGGAAACTGCGTTTTTTGCAAGGTTTGGGGTGTGTTAACTATCATGCTATCATATGTGTGATAGGCTATGTTAGTCGTTAGATCTTGTTAATGTTGATATAACGGATGAGATGATGCGAAGGATGTATCGGGATTGATGGCGTGTGGCTCAGGGCATATTCTATGCAATTGGTTATATATGTAAATGGTCAGGATTTTATACATGCCAATAGGGTTATGGTAAGTGTAATGTTATAATAGGCGGGGATAATATATAATGGGTTAGGGATATATAACATGTGGGGAATTAAACCATAGGTTATATAATAAATAAGGGGTTGGGAATAATATACAAAGTAATTATATTAATACGGGTTTAAAAGGTATATAAGGGATTTAATACATTAGGTTAATTTGTTAATAATGTACATATGGATTGTAAAAATATACTAAGTTTCTAATGTAAAAACTTATGTCGGGGAGGGATATCTATAGTGGGGCCCGACATATAGATTTTAGCCATTTTAGACTTGGGCTTAAAGTATTTTTATTGGTTTTATAAATAAAAGGAAATTAATGAAAGGCTTTTTTACTTTTCCCAGGATAAATTCCTTTTAACCTAGGGAAGGAGACATTTTGCAAGGGGGAAAAAGGAGAAAAGGAAAAATGAATGGGGAGAAGGTATTTTTACAAGGGAAATGTTTTTTGAAGGGAAATTAGTAAATGAAATGACCAATTATCTGTTATCCATGCTTGTGAAAACTGCTTCTGCCTACCCATCTGCTACACTAACATTTTTTCTTCATTTAAATGGGTTCATTTGAGCTTGCAAACCATTATTCATTTTTCTTTTAAACAAAAAAATAACTCATTCTATTCTTATTTCTTCCAAGGGCTCATATTAAACTGTTGAGCTCCTTATTATTCTCTACCTAACTACTGATCTTCCAAGATTAAACTGTTTGGCTAAATATTTATTCTCTATCTAACAACATGAAATTTAAAGCATGAAAGGTCAATATTAAGGTGTTTAACCTTCATGGATTGTGGCATTTTAAACAATATTCACACAATCTTTATTTTGCAGTAAAAGTAAATAGTAGTGGCATTTAAATTTGCACCACTTTCATGCTTATTTTATTTATTTTTTGTTTGGGGTCCATTTTATGCACTTTTTGATATTTTTTCTTTCAAGTCATTTGATTTTTCTTTTAGATCTTTTACCCTCTTTAAATTTTTTTATTTTTCTAGTACAGGAAAACAATTTTTCAAAAAGAAAAGTATGTACCTATTACAAGACTAAACAAATTCAATTCAAAATTATGAATCCTATTATTATAGCACCCTAACAGTGGCTCCACATGGGGATGCATTTTCTGGTGAAATTTCATGAAATTTATGATTAGTAGCCTTGAACTTTGATTGTGCTGGCCTTGAGACTACTTTCTGAGTTCTTCATTATTCATACTTATGATATTTTTTCTTTCAAAGCTTAGGGCCTTCTCTCCAGGCTTTAAATTTGCTATAAAAACATCCAGTCCAATCTAAACTCTGTAATGTTATGTACAAATGAGTAAAGTAAACAAAGTGAACTACTGTTATTCTGGGTAACAGTAATTCTTCTGGATTTTACCATTGATAGGTCCACCTGGCAGATCTGATCCATCCAACTCCTTCAAAAAGAATGCATTGTTACCTCTGTAACCATAAAAAACATAAGGGTCTTTCCATAAGAAATCAAATTTCTCATGTTTATCTTTCTTATCTCTCCTAGAATCCCACTGAAAAATTTTTTCACCTATATAAAAAACATCTTCCTTAGTCTTCCTACCAAATATCTTTTTAATCTTTTCTTGAACAACTTGAGACTTGAGATAAAAATCTTCCCTGGTTTACTGCAAGTGTATGGTTTTATTCATCCTTCTTTGGATATCATTGGTTTCTACATGAAGTTCTTGTATTATTTTCATTAATGGTACTCCTAAAGAAGATGTAAAAACAACATCCATCCCATAAACCAGCTGATAAGGGGATGTACCAATGGATTTCTTTGTGGTAAGTCTATCTTCCCATAAGGTATTCACTAATATTTTGTTCCAGGTTTTCTTATTGTCTTTTGGTAGTTGCTTGATGATATTCACAAGGATTTTATTAGAGGATTTAGCAAGAACATTACGTTGAGGGTAATAATAAGTAGAATTTCCAAGGGTGATGTGGTATTTATTACAAAATTCAATCATCTTTTTGGACTTTAAAGAAGCTGCATTATCAGTAATTAGATTTTGGGGGAATCCAAATCTTAACAATATGTTGTTTTCTAAAAATGAGATTATGATATTATCAGTGGCTTGCCTAGAAGGAATGGCTTCTATCCACTTGGTGAAATAGTCTATGGCTGTCAAAATCCATTTGTGTTGGGCTGAGGATGGAGGGTGAATTTCACCAATGATGTTAAGACCCCATTGCTGAAAATTCATTTCTATGGAGATGGGTTTAAAGGCTAAAGGTAGTAGCTTTTTCTTCCGTTCAATGATTTGGCATTTGTGGTAGGAGGTCACATACTTTTTCACATCTGCAAAATGTGCAGGCCAGTAAAAACCAACTCTCAAGATTTTATCTGTAGTTGTCTTCCAGTAAAGGTGTCCTCCACAGTCACTTGCATGAAAATCTTCCATAACTTTATCAGTTTCATATTTAAGAAAACAATTCAATAAAATTCCACCATGATGTTTCCAAAATATTGCATTATCTATGATACAAAACTTCATTGCCTTTAACTTTAAAATTCTAGCTTTAGTTCCTAATAATCCAGGAGGAGCTTGTAAATTAAGTAATACAAATATGATATCTGCATACCATGGTGAGTCTGAAAAGGCTTCACTAATCTCTGAAGTCGCCATCTCTTCTTAATCATCTAATTGGGCAATAAAATTAATATCTAAAGCATGTCAATTTGATTCAGCCATGAGTTTGGCTAAACCTTGGCCTTTAATGAGTTTTGTGGGTTTAATTTCGATGTCATATTCCAAAATGGTGGCAATACACTTGCCTCTTTTACCATCAGGCCCATCCTAAGTTAGAATGTCCTTAACTACTGAATTTGGAACATAAGCTATCATATGTGAATATAGGATGTACACTCTAAAGCCTTTAATATCCTTCAGTAATGCTAGTGCTTGCTTTTCCATTATGTTATACTTTAAAGTGGCATCTCTAAGTGATTCTGAAGAAAGAAATGGGTTGTCCATAGCCTTGCTCATTTCTCTGTAGTAAGACTACATAAATAGTATGTTCTGAAGCGAAGGAAAAAATAATGAAATCTTTTTTGAGATCAGGACTTATTAGGACTGGTGTTCTTGTCAAGGCTTGTTTGATTGATTCAAATGATTTTTTGGCCTCCATAATCCATTTAAGTGATGAGACTTTTTTCAACATGTTATTGAGTTCTCTAATTATATTTTCTAAGTTTGCAATGAATCTTCTGAGAAAATTGATTTTACCTAAGAAAGCCTGCAATTCTTTAATATTCCTAGGATGGCTTATGTTCAGAATGACCTCTATTCTAGCTAGGTCTATCCTAATTCCTTATTTTGATATAATATGCCCTAATAGTTTGCCTTCTTCAAGTCCAAATCGAGTCTGTTTAGTATTTAAAGAAATGCCAAATTTCCTGCATTTGATAAAAACTTGTCTGAGATGATCTAGATGTTCATTTTCAGTCTTTGAAAATACAGTAATATCATCTAGATAAATCACAAGAAAATCATGAATTTCTCTAGCAAAATCTATATCCATAGCTCTTTGAAAAGTGGCTCATGCATTCATTAATCCAAAAGGCATTTTCACATACATGAAAGTACCCCAAGGAGTAGTAAGTGTAGTATTTGGTTGGTCTTCTAGTGGAACTAAAATATGGTTATATCCAAAGAATCCATCAAGCAATAAAATCCTGGAAGAACCAACAACTCTCCGTAAAATGTGATCCATCTTGGGGAGAGGGTAGTTATTTTTTAAGGACACTTTATTTAAATTCCAGAAATAAACACACAGTATCATCTCCCCTGTCTTCTTCCTAGTGGGAACTAGGTTTGAAACCCAATCAGAATATTTGATAGGTGAAATTATCTGGGCTTCATACAATATCTTAACCTCTTTTTCAATTAAAGGCATTAAACCTGGATTGATTCTTCTAATCTTCTGTTTGAAATGTTTTTTATCTTCTTTTATAGGTATTTTGTGTTGTATTATGCTTGTGTCATAAGATTTTATGTCCTCATAACTCCATGCAAATACGTCCTGAAATTCCTTAAACAAAGCTATGTATTTTACTTTTTCTTCTTGAGGTAAGGATTTTGAAAGTTTATCATCTTAGGCTTCAATTTCATTCCTATATTGCATTCTTCTATGTCAGATCTTAACGGTTCCATATTTGGTTTTCTTGCAAGATCATTTGAACCAAAAATATCTTCCTAAAGGGGCTAATCCCTTAGGTAAAAAGTTGTTCTTAAGGTTTAAAATGTTAGAATCATCATCTATTAATTCTTCAATTTCTACCTTTTCTAAATTATCTATTTCTACTTGAGTAAATTTAGTGGGTTTATTGAAATATAAATTATTTACATCTACAACATTTATATCAATCTCACTATCTATGGTTTGATCTATTGTACAATCTGTGTCTATGTTACAATTCTGAAATTCTCCTTCAGTATTCATGAAATGATAAATATGTTCATCCTGGGAAAATATCTTCCAATATTTTAGATTATCTGGTATTGTAGTATTGTGTTTAAATTATGATTTATATTTATGATTTGGTTGAAAAGGAAGATTGCAGGTACTAGTAAAAGTTGCTAAACTGTGTGTCTGCATGTTCTGTTTTCTAGGAATTGCAACAAAGTCACATTCAAGAAGTTAACTAATCAGATCTAAAACTATTTCTCTATATTGGCTTAATATAGGATTATATATAGAATTTTCTCCTCTAATTTGTTTCACAATTAAGTTAGAATCACCCATGATTGACACTCTTTTGGCTCCTAAATTTCTAACAATTTGCAATCCTAAAATTAGAGCCTCAAATTCAGCCATGTTGTGTGTACATTTTAAATTTAATCTAAAGGCATGACCTTATACATGATTGTTTTCCATGTTGTGTATCCAAACTCCTGCTCCTGCTCCTAATTTGTTCACTAATTCATCAAAATCTAAATTCCACATTGATTCATGAAATATGTTTTCATTGTCTCGGTATTTCTCTTTCTGTTTTAATTCAGTGTTGTTCTCTATGCCGGTTTCAGAATTACATAAAGTGAAGGAGTCCATATCAGTAGGTGTAGAATAAATAGGATAATTTTGAGGTGTTTCTACACTACTAACCATGTACTTCATTAATTTCTCTATATAAAGTTTCTTGGGTTGGCCAAAAACTGATATTGTTGCATAAGACATGTCTAGTTGTAGAGATCCCTGTAGTTTAGCTCCCCATGAGCGAGATAACAACATTCCATACTTAAGAGGGATGTTAGCTACTAAAATATCCATGATTATGATATTTCCAGGGTATTGAACTAAAGTGACACATAAATCTTTTATCAGGCGTAAAAATTTCACTTTACTGGAATCAAATGATAAAAGATCTTTATAAGGTCTAGTGATGTCTAAATTCAAGGTATCCATTATTGCTTTTGGCATTAAATAATGTGAGGCCCCTGAATCTAGCATGGCATTATGTAAAATATGATCATGAATAGTTAATCTAATGTAGAAAGGTGGAAATCCTCCCTCTTGGTGTTTTCCATTTACTTTAGGACCAAAGATTAATTATGGTTGATCATCACTTAAATTTACAAAATCTTCTCCATCATTCATATTTAAATTTTGAGAGATATGTGATTTGTATAGGTCATGTCTAACCAATTTTTTTAAAAGAATTGGTATCTTCACTTTGAAAATTTCAGTTTGGATGTTGAATGGTGCTTGTGATTTTCCTAACTGAATTACTTCTT
The DNA here is from genome assembly GCA_034641835.2 of Pinus albicaulis. NCBI lineage: Eukaryota > Viridiplantae > Streptophyta > Pinopsida > Pinales > Pinaceae > Pinus > Pinus albicaulis. The sequence goes on from CM076581.1 coordinate 1,183,103,248, forward strand.
CTTTTGTAACTGTAGCTTGGGTGGGTTTATATTATTTTTATACATTTGGTTTTTCATTTTCTATTGGTGTTTCCACTATTTTACTGCTTTTAATTTTTTTTTCAGGGAAATTTTGAGATGCAGTGGAAGTTTTGGCAGATTTTGAGGTTTCAACAGCTATTTTGGCAGTGGTTGTTTTAGAATCAACTGATTTTGGATCAGCAGCAGATGTTTTTGGATCTAAAATTATTGTTTTAACAGAATTCGTTATCTTGGAAACAGTAGATTTTTGAGGATTTGCTAATGTTTGAACAACAATATCTGTTATGTCAACGATTTTAGGACTAGGTGAAATTTTGGGACTTGAAATCTTCTAATTAGGACTTGAATTCATCTGAGTTGAACTAGAGTTTTGTTGGGTTTCCCTAGGAACAATTTGTATAACTTTAGTTTTAGGAGCCTCTACTATCTTCTTTGTTTGAGTTTGGGTAGATTTCTTAGTAGAGTTCTACATTTTTCTTTCTTCTAAGGTTATATTGATTATGAACTTCATTAATTGCAAACTCATAACCTTTCTTGTAATCAAAAGACTCACTGGAATCTAATTGTAGTTCTTGTAATTCATATAACTCCTGCTCTTCTTGTGTAAGAAAAATGGTGTTATCATCATTAATACCCATTAGATTTATCTGAGTGTCTTCATCATTTTCATTTTGGTGAGAACTTTCAACATAGTTATCTTGGAAAGGTGGTCTTAATGTTTAGTCAAGTGTTGATTCTCTAGATTTACAAATGTTGGTGTTTTTCGTGAAATTGGGATTTCTAATTTGAGGTCCTTGTTGTTGGTTATCCCAATGTGGCTTCCTTTCCATGTTATCTAACCTATCAGTCATTATTTCTAATTCTTTTTCTAAGTTATCTATTTTCAAATGTAACGTTGATGTTTCCTCTTTTATTGTCGCTCTTCTTTCACTTCTTAATCTAGCTTTCTTGGCTAACAAGTTTTCCTCTACACTTACAACATTACTTTGCATATTCTATAGGGTTTCTGGGTTTCTCTCTCTCACTTGGTAAGCCATATCTGTATCAAATCCATTAGGGAATTTGATAAGGAAAGACTCTGTAGGAGGTTTTATATTAGTAGGGATTGCATTGTAAATACTGTTATATCTTGTACACTAGTTCTGAATTGTTTCATTTGGTGCTCTTTTTATATTTTCAAATTCAAAAAAAATTGTAATGAATTCTTCTTCTTCTCCAATCTATTAAGAAATATCCTATGGAAAACAGCTAAATCGGTTATACTACCAGCAGGAAAACCTTTAAACCAATTCTTAACATCACCGGCTAAAGTGTGAACAAAAAGTCTCATTTGAACATCAACATCATCTAATTAATGTAATTCAAAGTGGTCTGTCATTTTATTAACATGTTGTTGTGTAGTGTAGTGATTTGTTCCATCAAATTGAGGGATTTTTCTTTGATAATCTTGGGGCATGGCATTTAGAGGGGCTTGTAGGACCAATGGGGCATATCTGCCAACCATGGCTTGGATTCTAGCTTAGCTAGGAGGTAAGTTTGAAGTACTTGGTGAAGAACTTGAAGCACTTGCATATGTAGTTAAAGAACTTGCAGATGAGATTGGGATATTAGAATATGTAGTTGGGATGCTAGAAGAAAAGCTTGGAAATGAGAATGAACTATTGGAAAATGTAGAAGAAATGCTAGGGGATGAACTTGAACTATTTGGGGACGGAAATAAAACTCTAGGTTGAAAAGGTTTCTTGGTAAAAAATGAATATGTGGAATGAAGTGTGGTGCAAACAATGGATGAAGTGGTAGTAAGTAAGGATGAACCTACAGATTCTAAAATACTAGTGTCTAAATGACTGGTATAAGGATTAGGGGTATAGGCCGATAAAGCAGTCAATTCAACTGAATGTTGTAAATAAGCTTCATCAATTTCCTTAATCAAAGTTGCAGTTATAACATCAAGTTTATCATAGACTTCTAAGACTTTTTCATCAGAATCAAGTGAAACAGTTTCCTTCTTCCTTTCAATGAATGAAATGAAATCAGGACCTATTACACTATTATGTATGTCACTTTCTGATTTAGTTCTAAACAAATATTGCTCAAAATTTAAATGAAATTCAATGTCTTGTAAACTTGATAATTTATTTGGAAGAGAATTTGTTTTGATCAATGAATTATTATTACCTAAACTTTCTACTTTTTTTTCTTTTCTTTACAATTCAGTCAGGATTATCTACTATGACAGCAGGTTCTGGATCGAGATTGGACATGGTATAGTAGATTCTTCTAGAAGCTAGAATTACAATTTTTTATGGAAAATTTACTAACAAATCTTCAAAAAAATATTAAGGTGAAAAGGTAAGTACAAATATTTCCTTTAAGATCTATTTTAAAAATGAGGATTGGTTAGTTCCCCAGTATGGTCGCCAGTATGTTATCACTCCAATAATTCTCAAGAGTTGTTAGATTTTTTATTTTGGTTTAAATAATATTAGAGGTAACCACAAACATAATTTTAAGCCTGAGGATCTAGCCTTCCTAATTCTCAGAGAGGGCTCTCTCTATATGATTTGTATTTGTTGATTTTAATTTATTTTAGGCTAGTTATGTAGGATAATTTGGTTTTGGATTTTGATTTGATTTTGTGGCGAAATCACTTACTCAGATCAATAGATGTAGGTCTGTATTCCATTGGGCTAATGGAGTCAATGTGTCAAGTAGTCAGATCAGGATCAAGTTCTAAAGGGAAATGTTTACAGGGAAAGATAGCTGAGTTACTTCAGATCTTCAAGGCTAATGGTCAAAATGGTTTCAATCGGGGTAAGAGAGCAATTAAGGGTTCTCAAATCTGGATAATGAGTGAAAAGGCAGAGGTCAATCGAAACTAAGGATAAATTAAGGGTTCCTTAGTCTCGATATAAGTGGAAAACAAGTAAATGATAAGTAGTTCAAGACAGAGTCCTTTTAACTTTTTCTGAAATAAAATTCCTGATTTATCATTTAGATTTAGAGCAACATACAAGTATTGATGAAAAACATAAAAATTTGACAAAGAAAGAAGTGAAAATACTTCATTGCAGTGGCCCAACACATGAATACTATAATATGATGCTTTATTGATTTAATCTAGTCTGCTGACTTGAAATTGGTACAATCACCCTTAGGTTTAGAATAGTACAACTATAGAAATATTCAACAAATCATCCACACTCAATACTTCCAAATAAGAATTATTTATACAAAAAATATTAGAAAATATCCTAAAACTAACTTAGGAATTATTCATGGAACAAGAGATATCTTCATGCAAGAATATAGTGACAACTTTCTAATTAATTCTAGTTGTCCCTGTTTTTATTGAAACTACTATTTGTTGTCTTCAATCTATTGTTTTTCTCTCTCTTTTCTCTTCAACAAAGGCTGCAACTAGACAGTGACATGCCTTCTACGCTGGAAGATTTATCTCTACATTGTAATTTTTTATTTGACTTTAAAGTTTGACTTTGAACTGATACTCTTTCACCTATACTCTTTCACTATTTACTTTCTTGATTCTAATTGCAAAAATGTAACTGTAAATGTAAAAACAACACGCTCTGTTTTATTTTTAATACTCTATGCTAACTACAACCTAATTTCATAGTAAATCGGTATGTTTTTCCCAAAGTTCTACCTCTAGCAATTTGATATTCATCATGCTTCTAAATATTTCATCTGCTTCAGTGTATTTTGAGAATGTAGGCTTATTGGTAAATATATGTTTCACCTCATGCTATAGGTAAACAAATTCTCAAGATTCTTGTAGATTACCTTCCCCATTGGAATAGCTTGTGAGGAAGGAAAATTGGCCTGATCCCTGGAAACTTCTTTCATTTTCTTGTCAAATTCATCCTACTTCATTAGTTTTTCATGAATAACTAACGGATTTGGAAGGCCCTTCTACCTTAGAACATCAAATTTCATCATAAACATTGTAATGAAACCTCCATGTTTTAGCATTTCTCCTCTAGTTGTATCATCAAATTATTTTTAGAAATAATCTTCCTAACTTCTAGGATGGTTTATGTTCTATTAGTTCCAGTCTTTGCAGCCTATCACCAGGGATCAACATGAGCTCTTACTATGTCTGGTTTTGTAAGATGTTTTGCACATGATTTTCAGCACAAAACATGTCACAAGTGTCTCTATTAGAAGAAGCTCGGAAAAATATTTCCAACGATATATCACACTCCCATAAATGGCTCCCGGATTAGAAGATATGATCAAAATGAATGAGTGATTCTTGGTTATGCATGTTTTGAGGTCAGTTGCTGCACACAATGACAAGTTTAGTACAAAATCAGTTTGTGAAATAATGGTAAAGATTTTTTCAAAAGTGAAATATTTTTTTGTTCATCACATAGAAAATAACAAAAACCTCCTTCAGTTTATGCACAGGTGCTACTATGTGGGAGATATACAGTGATATTTCGAGCCTACATTAAAACAAAGCAAAATTTTCATATTTTTTACTGTTTTAGTAATTTTAGTGCGCAGCCATTTTACAACAAATGGAAAGTAATTCTGAAACACCCAAGGAGGTTTTTGTTAACCACAAGCAATATAAAAAAAACCTCTTTCATTTTATTCAAAGGTGTCACGAATTGGGATATGTTACTATATCTTTACAACTCATTTTCACAGATTTAAATTTTTAATGATTTTCTGTTTTAGAGATGATTTTGTGGAACAGATTGCGAGCAAATGGAAATGAATTCCCCAAATTTTAGAGATTTTTTTCTCCAGCATGACCGTATATACAAAAACCTCTTTCAGTTTTATAACGGGTGCTATGGTTTAGGAGATAAGAGTTCATCTTCAACACATAATTTCAGAAATTCGACCCAAGTTTAATGTAACTGATTCTATTTTTAAGAAAATGGTTGAGCTCAATTCCCTTAGTACAAGGATGAGTAGATGTATATATTTTATGAATTTCATAGTGTAGAGGTTGGATTTTGGGCAGAGGGTTGGACTCTTGGGAAAAGTTTGGCACAGGAAAGACCAGAGTTTTGCAGCACTTGTTGGGATCCTTGTGGCTCTGAGTTTTGATAATGTTTTTCTCCATGTATACGTAAGTTTCATTAATGTTATATGTATTCCCTTTCCCTTCTCTTTGCTTATGAATTAAACAAACGAGTAACTAATGTAGAATTCATTAGTTTGCTGGTGCTCTGCCTTAAAATTTTGTTTAGTTTTATATGCTTTCTTCTGTTTGAAGAGGATCCTTGCACCTTCTTGCCCTCTTCAGCTCCTCAGCAGTATTTTCTATCCATTCATTGAATCTAAGACATCAAAGCCATTTCCTTCCCTGCCCCAACTTGAAACTCTGCAAGAATTTGGCCTCATCCCCAAGCCCAAAACTGCCTTTTCCTTTTTCAAACAAAAAACCCCTAAAAATCATTCTAAACTCCTTGATTAATATACCTAGCCTAAAATTAGCACTCATTTCAGTCATCTCAAGGCCTGTTGATACATTTTTACTAAGATTGACCCGGAGAGAGCCTTCTCCTGTTCTGGTAGGGCTATCTACCAGACTAAGTATGGTTTGGTGTTACCCTGAATCTCGCCTTCCTTCAGCCTAAGGTGGATTTGGGCTATAACATAGTGGCGACCATACTAGGGAAGAAAAGTTTGCTGTTTGCTTTATAAACTACAGACGGAGCCTGAAGTTAGCCAGGTAGCCTTCGAAATGCTCTTTCTTTGCATTAGCGAAAGTAGATGAATGCTGCTTCAGTCAATCTCCGGTTTAGTTTATGAACTGAACATCTGGTTTCCTCAGTAGGATCTAATCAAGTTCAGATCTGATTTTTGATGGTGGACAACAGTCAGACACATATGAAGGCTGAAATATTCACCTGGTGACTCCAACTCAATCCAGAGATTCCAGTGCTCACTTATCCATTCATGAACTAAAATAAAATGGTAGGGTATGTGGCAGACCTTGCGCTTTGTGAAGTTTTAAAAGAATTTAGAGATCAATTAGTGGATATTGAAATTGATGAAGTATTTTTCATTGTCGTGCTTCAATTTTTGAGATCTTCGAAGTTTCCTGCTAAAGCTAAAACTGGTTTCTTTGAGTTAGTTGTTGAAAAATTTATGAAGGAGATTCAGTATTTAAATGATCAGATCCAATCATATGAATTTTGTGATCCCAAAAAGTTTTTGGAAACTCTTCCTCCTTCAAAACAAGAAACAATAGAGTTTCCCATGGATATTTGCATTGATAGTTTGCAGCTGGAAGCATGTATTGAGGAGTTGGAGCAGCAAATAGAGTCTGGTTTTTGCGATCCTATTGCAACGTACATGGAAATTTTTTTAGTTTGAATGATAGATCGAATTGTATTTTACATAACCAGACTCGTTATGTGCATGTATGGCTGTCAGCATTTACATTTGTGTCCTGGTTGAAGCACTTTCAAGCAGCATCCTTGTCACAGTTACTTGATTGGTTGATCTGGCATTACAATGTTACTTGATCTATTGGTTTTGCAGCAAAGTAGGGTAGATTTGTAAATAAATAGGCTGCCAAAGGCAACATTTCAGTTTCCGGTATTGGTCTATGTACAGGTTGCAGTATGTATATGTTTTTGGATTGGTATGAGTTGTTTTCGGTTTGCAGTTGTTTGACCATCCATAGCCCAATGGATGAAGGCACTGCCTACTTTCCCAGAGATATTTAGTTCTTGGCACCTCCAAGGAGCTACCATCCCCATTGGAGCCGATGTTAGTTCCAGTCTTTGTAGTCTGTCACCAGGGATCAACACGAGCTCTTACTATCTCTGGTTTTGTTAGATTTTTTGCACATGATGTTCAGCACAAAACATGTCACAAGTGTGTCTATTAGAAGAATCTCGGAAAAATATTTCCAACGGTATATCACACTCCCATAACTGGCTCCCGGATTAGAAGATATGATCAAAATGAATGAGTGATTCTTGGTTATGCATGTTTTGAGGTCAGTTGCTGCACACAATGACAAGTTTAGTACAAAATCAGTTTGTGAAATAATGGTAAGGAATTTTTGAATAGTGAAATAGGTTTTTTTTCATCACATAGCAAATAACAAAAATCTCCTTCATTTTATGCACAGGTGCTACTATGTGGGAGATATACAGTGATATTTGGAGCCTACATTAAAACAAAGCAAATTTTTCATATTTTTTACTGTTTTAGTCATTTTAGTGCGCGGCCATTTTACAACATATGGAAAGTAATTCTGAAAAATCCAAGGAGGTTTTTGTTAACCACAATCCCTGTAAAACAAACCTCTTTCAGTTTATTCAAAGGTGTCACGAATTGGGATATGTGACTAGATATTTACAGCTTAGTTTCACAGATTTAAATTTTTAATGATTTTCTGTTTTAGAGATTCTTTTGTGGAACAGATTTCAAGCAACTGGAAACACATTTCCCAAATTTGAGAGAGGTTTTTCTCCAGCATGACCTTATCTATAAAAACCATTTTTCTTTTTTGTAACTAGTGCTATGGTTTAGGAGACATGAGTTCATCGTCAACACATATTTTCAGAAATTCGGCCCAAGTTTAACTTAATTGATTCTATTTTTAAGAAAATGGTTGAGCTCAATTACCTTAGTACAAGGATGAGAAGATGTATATATTTTATGAATTTCATAGTGTAGAGGTTGGATTTTGGGCAGAGGATTGGACTCTTTGGAAAATTTTGGCACCTCATTGTATATTCATTTAAGCTTTTTGGCAAAGGAAAGACCAGAGTTTTGCAGCACTTGTTGGGATCCTTGTGGCTCTGAGTTTTGATGATGTTTTTCTCCATGTATCTGCAAGTTTGATTAATTTTATATGTATGCCATTTCCCTTCTCTTTGATTCTGAATTAAAAAAATGAGTAACTAAGGTAGAACTCATTAGTTTGCTGGTGCTCTGCCTTAAACATTTGTTTAGTTTTATATGTTTTCTTCCGTTTGAAGAGGATCCTTGCACCTTCTTGCCCTCTTCAGCTCCTCAGCAGTATTTTATATACATTCATTGAATCTAAAACATCAAATCCATTGCCTTCCCTGCCCCAACTTGAAACTCTGCAAGAATTTGGCCTCATCCCCAAGCCCAAAACTGCCTTTTCCTTTTTCCAACAAAAAACCCCTAAAAATCATTCCAAACTCATTGATTAATATACCTAGCCTAAAATTAGCGCTCATTTCAGTCATCTCAAGGCCTATTGATACATTTTTACTGAGATTGACCCGGAGAGAGCCCTCTCCTGTTCTGGTAGGGCTAGCTACCAGACTGAGCGTGGTTTGGTGTTACCCTGAATCCTGCCTTCCTTCAGCCTAAGGTGGATTTGGGCCAACCTTAACTGATATTTGGACCAACTTTAGATGGTGAGTCTCCAGATAACGAAGTGCCTCCTTTTTATATCAGTCTTCGATTGCATGAGTTTGTGTTGCATAATGCCATGTTCGATTTCGGTGCTTCCCATAATCTTATGCCGAAAGCAATCATGGATAAGTTGGGTTTAGACATCACAAGGAAGTACCATGATATTTATTCATTTGATTCTAGCAGAGTGAGATGTATTGGGCTCATTAAAGACTTGGTTGTTAGTTTGGATCAGATTCCCACAAATAATTTTTTGATGGACGTAGTTGTGGCAGACATTCCTCCCAGATTTGGTATGTTTCTTTCCAGATCTTTGGTAGCAAAATTGAAAGGGACATTACAATTAGATTTGGGCCAACCTGAACTTATATTTGGACCAGCTTTAGATGGTGAGTCTCCAGATAGCGAAGTGCCTCCTTTTTATATCAGTCTTCGATTGCATGAGTTTGTGTTGCATAATGCCATGTTCGATTCCGGTGCTTCCCATAATCTTATGCCGAAAAAAATCATGGAGAAGTTGGGTTTATACATCACAAGGAAGTACCATGATCTTTATTCATTTGATTCTAGTAGAGTGAGATGTATTGGGCTCATTAAAGACTTGGTTGTTAGTTTGGATCAGATTCTCACAAAGAATTTTTTGATGGACGTAGTTGTGGCAGACATTCCTCCCAGATTTGGTATGTTGCTTTCCAAATCTTGGGGAGAAAAATTGAAAGGGAAATTACAATTAGATTTCTCCTATGCAACGATTTCTGTGTTTGGTCAAATGAGAAAGTTATACCGGGAACAAAAAATGAAGTATATGATTACAACCAAGGAGAAACCGGTCAATCATCCGATTAGTTATGTACATACAGATTTAGAGTCTTTTTTTTTTGTTTGCCAATAGTTTAAATGATGTAGATAGTCAGTTAGTTCAAGCAGAAGATATTCCAGAGATTACCGAGAATTTCAGAGAAGTTTTGCAAAAATAAAGGCAAAAACCGGAAAGCACAGTTGAGCAATCAATTAAATATAGTGGACAACAAGCAGAAAAAATAGAGCTACCACAATTTTAGCACTTAGAAGATGATGAAGAGGGTCTATGGACCATGGATTTCAATGGTACAGTGGGAGATGATGGTTTTGGAATTGGTATTTGGGTACGCAGTCCTTTTTCCGCTCCAAACAAGGTACCGAGCAATGTACGAGTATGTTCTTACAAATTAGCATTCTATTGTTCAAACAATGAGGCTGAGTACGAAGCTCTGATTGCTGGCCTAAAAATTCTTAGAAAGCTGAATACTAAGAGAATTGCGGTCTATGGTGACTCTGAATTGGTGATTAAGCAAGTAAAGGGTGAATATCAAACTAAACATCCCCGAATGCGTGCTTACCGGAATGTTGTTCTTGATATTTTGAAGAAGTTTTCAGATTATACCTTGACTTGTATTCCTCGCATTCAAAATGGAATTGTAGATGCACTTGCTAAGGCATCAAGTAATTTGAAGATCCCAATGAATTCAAGTAGTAAGTTCAAAATCCATGTGAAGCACCGTCCTACCGTCCCGGATAATCAAAGATGTTGGCAAGTTTTCCAAGATGATGATGAGATTAATGATTTTCTGCAAAATAAAGGTAAGTTCAAAGATACCTCAATTGATGTAGAAAATGATGATGGTGAAGAAGACATGCAAGTAAATCAAATGGAAGTGTTGCAGCTGAAAGATAATGTTATTCCTAAAGGTTTGATACATTTAGAAGAACTCTTCGATCAGGATGATGTAGCTAAGAAACCAACCTTACGGCCGACTGAAAAAGGAGTTGAAGATGTAAATATTCGAACAGCTGAAGACCCCAAGATGGTGAAGTTATCCAAATCATTGCCACCAGAGGTAAAAGAAAAATATGTGAGTTTTTTGTCTTCATTTGCTGATGCTTTCGCTTGGGATTACTCAGATTTAAAGACGTATGATACGAATATAATTCAGCACACTATCCCAATCAAGCCTAATCAGAAGCCTTTCAGACAAAAGCTGAGAAGAATCAACCCGAAGTTGCTTCCATCAATTGAGAAGGAGGTAAACAGGTTGTACAAAGCAGGAATCATTGTTCCTATCATATTTTCTGATTGGATTTCCAATTTAGTGCAAGTGCAGAAAAAGACAGGTGAGATTCGGTTGTGTATTGATTTCAGAAATTTGAACAAGGTGTCATTGAAGGACAATTATCCATTTCCTAAGATGGATCATATATTGCAGCGAGTAGTTGGAGCATCTCGCATGTCACTACTTGATGGTTATTCTGGATATAACCAAATTTTGGTCCATGAGGATGACCGAGAAAAAACAGCGTTCACCACTCCGTGGGGAACATTCCACTATGCCAAGATGCCGTTTGGTTTGAAGAATGCTGGTGCAACTTTTCAGCGGGCGATGGACATGGATTTTGCGAATGAGAAATATGTTTTACTTGTTATATACCTTGATGATTTGACGATATTTTCCAATTCAGATGAAGAGCATATGTATCACTTGAAAGTTGTCTTTCAAAAGTGCAGAAAATATGGTGTCTCGCTTAATCCTAAAAAGAGCTTGTTTTCCATGGATGAGGGAAAATTACTTGGTCACATTATTTCAAAAGATGACATAGGTATTGATCCAGCACGTGTTGAAGAAATTCAGCAAATTGACCCTCCCAGGAACAAGAAGGAGATTCAGTCTTTTAATGGTAATATGAACCTTTTACGCCGCTTTGTCCCTAACCCTGCTGAACATCTAAGAGAGATAAAAAATATGCTGAAAAAGGATAGCCAAGTGAAGTGGACTGAAGAGGTGGTAAAGTCCTTTAATTTAGTGAAATTGGCACTATCTTAAGCTCCAGTGTTAATCAGCCCGGATTACACCCAAGATTTTATCTTGTTTTCCTTTTCTTCGGAGCATAGCATGGCAGCTATGTTAATGCAGAAAAGAGATGGGCATGAGAAGCCAATAGCTTTTTTCAGTCAAACTATAAGAGACGCAGCCTTGAAGTACAACATCATCGAGAAACAAGCTCTGGCACTGGTAAAAGCATTAAAGGATTTCCAGGTATACATTTTGCATTCTCATATTTTGGCTTATGTTCCTAACGCTGTCGTGAAAGATTTTTTACTACAAAATGATCCGAAAGGAAGACAACGCAAGTGGATTGCAGCTCTGCTGGAGTATGATGTGAAGATAAGGCCCACGAAGCTTATCAAGGGATAGGGGCTAGCAAAGCGTATGGTTGAATCGAATTTTCATGCATTAGACATAAATCTGATTGCTGCTATGTCTGATGAGGATGAGGAGAATTCGCCACTTAAGGTGTCGGAAATTTTTGCTGCTTCCAAATGGTATTCTGATATCATGTGTGTTCTTCAAAATTTGTCATCACCGCCTGGAATGACTAGAAACAAAGGTAGAACTCTGAAACTGAAGGCTGCAAAAATTTTTATTTTGAATTCTGCACTTTATTGGAAAGATCCGGGTGGTGTTTTGTTAAATTTTTTGGTGGAGGAAGAAGCGAAGAAGATAATGGAGGATTTCCATAAAGGAGACTGCGGGGGTCACCTTTTTTGGAAAACAACATCCAATAATATTTTGAGAGTGGGATACTCTTGGCCGACATTGTTTGTTGATGTGTATAAAATAGACAAAGGCTGTCATGAGTGCCATATTTTCAAAGGAAGATAGAAATTACAGCCTTTGCCGCTTAAACCTATTGAGGTAAGCTCCCCTTTTCAGTAGTGGAGTTTGGATTTCATTGGGGAAATCCATCCTCCTTCTTCAGGATAGCATAGATGGATCCTAACAGCGACTGATTACTTCACGAAATGGATCGAAGCAGTTCCCACCAGACAAGCTACCGATTTGGTAATCATTTCTTTCCTTGAGAACAACATTTTGTCTTGTTTTGGTTGCCCGAATAAATTGATCACTGATAATGTAGTAGCTTTTAAATCAAGAAAGATTATTGAGTTTTGTGCTAAGTATAAAATCATTTTGGGGCATTCAACCGCTTATCATCCACAAGGCAACGGATTGGCGGAATCTTCCAATAAATCTTTAGTCAACATCATTAAAAAGTTGTTGGACATAAATAAGAATAGTTGGCATAAGAAGCTGGTCAATGCGCTATGGGCTGATCGGGTGAGTCAAAAGAAATGCATTGGTATGTCCCCCTTTGAGTTGGTTTATGGAGTGGATACAGTGTTTCCTACCTCTCTTGATATTCTGGTGGCCAAGCTTCTTCAGGAAGCTGGCAGTGAAGAAATCCATATACAGAGAAGGATAAATCAGATGATTCATTTGCAGCAAACAAGAGAAGAGGTTTTCCAGAACACATTTAAGTTGGAGGAGAGAGTCAAGAAAATCTATGACAAGAAAGCGAAGGCAGATAAATTCCAATTGGAGGAAGTAGTGCTGAAGTGGGATGCTAGGAATGAGGACAAAGGTAAACACGGTAAGTTTGAAAATCTCTGGAAAGGTCCATTTAAGATCGCAGCATATCGAGGTCAGAATGCCTTCCTTTTGAAGGAGATGAATGGTGAAGACTGTCCAGAAGGGCCGGTCAATGGTCGGCTGCTCAAGCGGTACCATTTCTAAGGTGTTTTCTGCTGATCACATTGTCATTGTACATATCATTTATTTCAATTTCATTGCAAGTGTGTACTGTGGTCTTTTCTTTAGTTTGGGGCCCGAAGTGAAGGCTATAATTCTAAAGAAGGATTTCAGTTTCAGTTTGATTCTGTCTAGTCGGTTTGGTTCAGTCATTTCTGTTTTAAAAATTGAGTCAGTCTGAGTCAAAGTTTCAGTCAAATAAATTCAGTCAACAGTCTTGAGTTTCTTTGTCAAAATAATGGACTCCATATCCCAATGGAGAAAGGCACTGTCTATCTCTCCCAGAGATCTGTAGTTCTTGGCACCTCCGAGGAGCTACCATCCCCATTGGAGCCAATGTTAGAGTTAGTATTTACATCCCTCCATCAGAGATGGATGTTTCTCGATGCATTATTGATGAGGGGGCATCCACCTATGTGATGTCCACTTCGGTTTGGAAGCAACTCGGATCACTTGAGTTGGCTCCTTCCATGATCACTCTTCGAGCGTGGGATGGCCACACCTCCTAGCCCATTAGCTTATTCCGCAATTGTCCTATTACTCTTTTGGGAAAGACTATTTTTGTTCACGTAGAAGTCATCGATGCCCCCTTGGATTACAACATTATATTTGGCCGTAGTTACACTTATGCAATGTCTATTGTCCCTTCCGTGGTCCACCGTAAGATGAACATCCCTCATAATAGAAAGATAGTCACCATTGACCAGTTGACATAGACATCGCATAAGTGTATGGGGTTTCCTATTTAGACCATAAACAACTTAATAAAGGTGGTTTACTAAGTTATTTTTATAGTGAAAGCAATTTTACTTAGGGTAAAATTGGTCTTAGATGGTGTACTTGGATCCATCTAATGATAATAGGTTAAATGACCAAAAAATAGTGTAACACATTGTTGCATTAAATAAACAACTAAAGTTACCCCCTACAGAACATCCTCAAGAAAAGGAAGTACTACAGGATACAAATCAGAAACATGAGATGATGAAAATTATTCTACAGTTGATTGCTCAGATAAAGGAAATGGAAAATGAAATGGAAAATTTGGTCCATGAGAAAGATGCCAACAAAGAACCAGTCACAGTCACTGTCATTCCTGTAGTCACTATTGTTGTACCCTCCACACTATCAGAATCATTGGCTCCTACAATCCCAATGGTTATAGAATTACTTGTCACTTCATCAACAACTTCAGCAATAGATTCTTCAACAACAACAACACAACATTTAGATAAAGCAAGCAAGTTGGTAAAAGCAATGCAAGATATGTCTATTCAGACCAATGTGATTAATAGACTTAAAGAACATCTTAAAAGTCATGAAGATGAAAAGAAACTTGCTAAAATAATGCACAAGAATGAAGAACAAAGGGCCAACTTTAGATGGTGAGTCTCCAGATAGTGAAGTGCCTCCTTTTTATATCAGTCTTTGATTGCATGAGTTTGTGTTGCATAATGCCATGTTCGATTCTGGTGCTTCCCATAATCTTATGCCAAAATAAATCATGGAGAAGTTGGCTTTAGACATCACAAGGAAGTACCATGATCTTTATTCATTTGATTATAGCAGAGTGAGATGTATTGGGCTCATTAAAGACTTGGTTGTTAGATTGGATCAGATTCCCACAAAGAATTTTTTAATGGACGTAGTTGTGGCAGTCATTCCTCCCAGGTTTGGTATGTTTCTTTCCAGATCTTGGGGAGAAAAATTGAAAGGGACATTACAATTATATTTCTCCTATGCAATGATTCTTGTGTTTGGTCAAATGAGAAAGTTGTACCGGGAACAAAAAATGAAGTATATGATTACAACCAAGGAGAAACCGCTCAATCATCTGATTAATTATGTACATACAGATTTAGAGTCTTTTGTTTTGTTTGCAGATAGTTTCAATGATGTAGATAGTCAGTTAGTTCAAGCAGAAGATATTCCAGAGATTACTGAGAATTTCAGAGAAGGTTTGCAGAAAGAAAGGCAAAAACCGGAAAGAAGAGTTGAGAAATAAGCTAAAGATAGTGGACATCAAGCAGAAAAAACAGAGCTACCACAATTTCAGCACTTAGAAGATGATGAAGAGGGTCTATGGACCATGGATTTCGATGGTGCAGTGGGAAATGATACTGTTAGAATTGGTATTTGGTTACGCAGTCCTTTTTCCGTTCCAAACAAGGTACCGAGTAATGTACGGGTATGTTCTTACAAATTAGCATTCGATTGTTCAAACAATGAGGCTGAGTACGAAGCTCTGATTGCTGGCCTAAAAATTCTTAGAAAGCTGAATGCTAAGAGAATTGTGGTCTATGGCGACTCCAAATTGGTGATTAAGCAAGTAAAGGGTGAATATCAAACGAAACATCCCCGAATGCGTGCTTACCGGAATGCTGTTCTTGATATTTTGAAGTAGTTTTCAGATTATACCTTGACTTGTATTCCTCGCATTCAAAATGGAATTGCAGATACACTTGCTAAGGCAGCAAGTAATTTGAAGATCCCAATGAATTCAAGTAATAAGTTCGAAATCCATGTGAAGCATCGTCCTACCGAAAGATGTTGGCAAGTTTTCCAAGATGATGATGAGATTAATGATTTTCTGCAAAATAAAGGTAACTTCAAAGATACCTCAATTGATGTAGAAAATGATGATGGTGAAGCAGACATGCAAGTAAATCAAATGGAAGTGTTGCGGCTGAAAGATAACGTTATTCCTAAAGGTTTGATACCTTTAGAAGAACTCTTCGATCGGGATGATGTAGCTAAGAAACCAACCTTACGACCGACTGAAAAAGGAGTTGAAGATGTAAATATTGGAATAGCTGAAGACCCCAAGATTGTGAATTTATCCAAATCATTGCCACCGGAGGTAAAATAAAAATATGTGAGTTTGTTGTCTTCATTTTCTGATGCTTTCACTTGGGATTACTCAGATTTAAAGACGTATGATACGAATATAATTCAACACACTATCCCAATCAAGCCTAATTAGAAGCCTTTCAGACAGAAGCTGAGAAGAATCAACTCGAAGTTGCTTCCATCAATTGAGAAGGAGGTAAACAGGTTGTACAAAGCAAGAATCATTGTTCCTATCAGATTTTCTGATTGGATTTCCAATTTAGTGCCAGTGCGGAAAAAGACAGGTGAGATTCGGTTGTGTATTGATTTCAGAAATTTGAACAAGGTGTCATTGAAGGAAAATTATCCATTGCCTAAGATGGATCATATAATGCAGTGAGTATTTGGAGCATCTCGCATGTCACTACTCGATGGTTATTCTGGATATAACCAAATTTTGGTCCATGAGGACGACTGAGACAAAACAGCGTTCACGACTCCGTGGGGAACATTCCACTATGCCAAGATGCCGTTTGGTTTGAAGAATGCTGGTGCGACTTTTCAGCGGGCGATGGACATGGATTTTGCGAATGAGAAAGATGTTTTCCTTGTTATATACCTTGATTATTTGATGGTCTTTTCTAATTTAGATGAAGAGCATATGTATCACTTGAAAGTTGTCTTTCAAAAGTGCAGAAAATATGGTGTCTCGCTTAATCCTAAAAAGAGCTTGTTTGCCATGGATGAGGGTAAATTACTTGGTAACATTATTTCAAAAGATGGCATTCGTATTGATCCAGCACGTGTTGAAGCAATTCAGCAAATTGACCCTCCCAGGAACAAGAAGGAGATTCAGTCTTTTAATGGTAAGATGAAGTTTTTATACCGCTTTGTCCCTAACCTTGTTGAACATCTAAGAGAGATAACAAATATGCTGAAAAAGGACAGGAAAGTGAAGTGGACTGAAGAGGTGGTAAAGTCCTTTAATTTAGTGAAATTGGCACTATCTTCAGCTCCGATGTTAATCAGCCTGGATTACACCCAAGATTTTATCTTTTTTTCCTTTGCTTCGGAGCATACCATGGCAGCTGTGTTAATGCAGAAAAGAGATGGGCATGAGAAGCCAATAGCTTTTTTCAGTTGAACTATAAGAGACGCAGCCTTGAAGTACAACATCATCGAGAAGAAAGCTCTGGCACTGGTAAAAGAATTAAAGGATTTCCGGGTATACATTTTGCATTCTCATATTTTGGCTTATGTTCCTAACGCTGCCGTGAAAGATGTTTTAGTACAAACTGATCCGGAAGGAAGACGAGGCAAGTGAATTGTAGCTCTGCTGGAGTATGATGTGGAGATAAGGCCCACGAAGCTTATCAAGGGACAGGCGCTGGCAAAGCTTATGGCTGAATTGAATTTGCATGCATTAGACATAAATCTGATTGCTGCTATGTCTGATGAGGATGAGGAGAATTCGCCACTTCGTGGCTACTGAAATTTTATGCCTCATGTATTCAGACATTTGTATGTTCTTCTGTATCTACCTATCATCAATTGCATGACTAGAAACAAAGGTAGAACTCTAAAACTGAAGGCTGCAAAATTTTTTATTTTGAATTCTGCACTTTATTGAAAAGATCTGGGTGGTGTTTTGTTAAATTGTTTGGTGGAGGAAGAAGCGAAGAAGGTAATGGAGGATTTCCATAAAGGAGACTGCGGGGGTCACCTTTTTTGGAACGCAACAACCAATAAGATTTTGAGAGCGGGATACTATTGGCCGACATTGTTTGTTGATGTGTATAAAACAGTCAAAGGCTGTCATGAGTGCCATATTTTTGAAGGAAGACAGAAATTACAACCTTTGCCGCTTAAACCTATTGAGGTAAGCGCCCCTTTTCAGCAGTGGGGTTTGGATTTCATTGGGGAAATCCATCCTTCTTCTTCAAGACAGCATAGATGGATCCTAACAGCGACTGATTACTTCGTGAAATGGATCGAAGTAGTTCCCACCAGACAAGCTACTGATTCAGTAATCATTTCCTTGCTTGAGAACAACATTTTGTCTCGTTTTGGTTACCCGAATAAATTGATCACTGATAATGCAGTAGCTTTTAAATCAAGAAATATGATTGAGTTTTGTGCCAAGTATAAAATCATTTTGGGGCATTCAACCGCCTATCATTCGCAAGGCAACGGATTGGCAGAATCTTCCAATAAATCTTTAGTCAACATCATTAAAAAGTTGCTGGACATAAATAAGAAGAGTTGGCATAAGAAGCTGGTCAATGCGCTATGGGTTGATCGGGTGAGTCAAAAGAAATCCATTGGTATGTCCCCCTTTGAGTTGGTTTATGGAGTGGATACAGTGTTTCCTACCTCTCTTGTTGTTCCAGTTGTCAAGCTTCTTCAGGAAGCTGGCAGTGAAGAAAGCCATATACAGAGAAGGATAAATCAGATGGTTCATTTGCAGCAAACGAGAGAAGAGGTTTTCCAGAACACATTTAAGTTGCAGGAGAGAATCAAGAAAATCTATGACATGAGAGTGAAGGCAGATAAATTCCAATTGGAGGAAGTAGTGCTGAAGTGGGATGCTAGGAATGAGGACAAAGGTAAACACGATAAGTTTGAAAATCTTTGGAAAGGTCCATTTAAAATTGCAGCATATCGAGGTCAGCACGCCTTCCTTTTGAAGGAGATGAATGGTGAAGACTGTCCAGGAGGGCCGGTCAATGGTCGGCTGCTCAAGCGGTACCATTTCTAAGGTGTTTTCTGCTGATCACATTGTCATTGTACATATCATTTATTTCAATTTCATTACAAGTGTGTACTATGGTCTTTTCCTCAGTTTGGGGCCCGAAGTGAAGGCTATAATTCTGAAGAAGGATTTCAGTTTCGGTTTGAGTCTATCTAGTCAATTTGGTTCAGTCATTTATGTTTTAAAAATTGAGTCAGTCTGAGTCAAAGTTTCAGTCAAATAAATTTAGTCAACAGTCTTGAGTTGCTTTGTCAAAATAATGGACTCCATAGCCCAATGGACGAAGACACTGTCTATCTCTCCCAGAGATCTGTAGTTATTGGCACCTCCCAGGACCTACCATCCCCATTGGAGCCAATGTTAGAGTCAGTCTTTACATCCCTCCATTAGAGATCATTTCTCTTATTGCATTTCATTTTTAGGTGTCTCATTCAGCTCATTTATCTGCATTCCATTAGGGGCATGCCATCATTTGACGGAAGGGTCTTTTCACTAGTTTCCCTCATGTTTGTACCTGCTGGGTTGGTTAAAATTTATCAAAATTCATTAAAGTTGATTTCAGTCATTTACAGTCATAGATGGTCTTGTGGTAGAAAAAAAGGGTCTTTTTAGTTTCTAGCTCTAGGGTTTGGTCTTCAGAATGTCAAATAATGTCCGCAGGCCATGAGGATGTCTTCAATAAGTTTTCATTTCAAGGTTTTCATCATTAACAATTCTCAAGGATGTTTCTTCTTCAAAACTCTGTTTTGAAGAAGAAATCGTCAAATTAATTATTTGTAATAAATATGTATTTTTAAAAGTTTTCCACCATGAAGTACTTCAAATGCAGCCTCTGGTCATCATTTTTTGAAGTCCAAATGCCACAATCCCTGCAAAAAATCAACCAAGAAAGACATCAATTAAGCCAAAAATCATTTCAAACTCCTTGATTAATATACCTAGCCTAAAATTAGCACTCGTTTCAATCATCTCAAGGCCTATTGGTACATTTTTCCTGAGATTGACTCGGAGAGAGCCCTCTCCTATTCTAGTAGGGCTAGCTACCAGACTGAGCGTGATTTGGTGTTACCCTGAATCTCGCCTTCCTTCAGCCTAAGGTGGATTTAGGCAATAACACGTTCTGTCATTAATTCCAATTTCTTCAAGTTCTTGCCTATTTTTAGAATTAAGAAATTTTATGATTTCAAGATATTCTCTAGGTTTCTTACCAAGCTCTTCTTTTATCTTTTGATTGGCTTCTTTTACTACTTTGAATAAGTCTTTCTGTTCATAAATGACGTATATGGATGGCCAAATATCATTGACAGCTTCAATGATATTGGCACATAGCTGTTGCCTGACTTGAGCCATGGGTTCTTTCAATGTTAGATCTTTTTCTAATTTCTTCAATTACTCATTCAACCTATTTTCCCTTTGTTCTTCATTCTTGTGCATTATTTTAGCAATTTTCTTTTCATCTTCATGAATTTTAAGATGTTCCTTAAGTCTATTAATCACATTGGTCTGAATAGACATATCTTGCATAGCTTTTACTAACTTGCTTGCTTCATCTAAATGTTGTGTTGTTGTTGTTGAAGAATCTATTGTTGAAGTTGTTGGTGAAGTGACAAGTAACTCTATAGCCATTGGGATTGTAGGAGCCAATGATTCTGCTAGTGTGGAAGGTACAACAATAGTGACTACAGGAATGACAGTGACTGTGATTGGTTCTTTGTTGGCATCTTTCTCATGGACCAAATTTTCCATTTCATTTTCCATTTCCTTTATCTGAGAAATCAACTATAGAATAATTTTCATCATCTCATGTTTCTAATTTGTATCCTGTAGTACTTCCTTTTCTTGAGGATGTTCTGTAGGGGGGAACTTTAGTTGTTTATTTAATGCAGCAATGTGTTACACTATTTTTTGGTCATTTAACCTATTATCATTAGATGGATGCAAGTACACCATGTAAGACCAATTTTACCCTAAGTAAAATTGCTTTGACTATAAAAATAACTTAGTAAACCACATTTATTAAGTTGTTTATGGTCTAAACAGGAAACCCCATGAGGAAATATTAAATAAATCTACATTTTTTTTATTTCTCTCAAGGAATAATTAATTAAACAACAGTTTGATTAATATTCCTGGTTATATTTAACCCAAAACAAGGAAATTAATTAGATAAATCATTATTTATTCATATTTTAAAGAATAGTTATTTAAACCTTATTTAAATAATATTTTTTGTTAAATATGACTAAATCACCCATAAATAATTAAATAAATAATTATTTATTTGATTATTACTCAACCACATCCTTAAAATGATAAATAAATCATTTATTTATTTAATATTTACAAATAAAGGGATTTGATTCAAGTCAAATTCCTTTTCCCTCCAAATATAATAAAATATTCCATAACAGTTGGATCTTGATTTGGTTAATAATATTTTAATTATGCACCAATATCTAGACTAACTCAAAATTTTATCATAAATAGAAGGGTTTTCCCATTCATTTACCATATTTTTTTGCCTAAAGTTGACTCTGGATCTATAATTTTGATCTAACTATTGATCCACCATCATAGTCATATTTTGCTACCATTATTTTTGTCTGGGTTTTCTACACCATCAAGAGAGACAAATTTTAGATCTAAATTGCTGAGGACTTACAAGAACCCATCCCATTGAGGAGAACTCGTAACACCATTCTGTGTTTTCCTCCCAGGTGCCCATAATACAAAATTCATTGAACATATTCTTGTCTTGTCTATTGGATGCATGGAGTAAATCTTGTTTTCTCTACTATTTAATATCTTCTAATGCATATATCTAGATTTTTGAAGCATTGATCTTGATCACCTAACTATAGATTTGAAGATATTGGCAATCATATTTGCTGTTAGGGATGTTTTTTATGCACAGCTAAAGTGGTATTTTTTCGTACGCCTGGAATTAATATTCATAGTAACAACTGGTGACTCCACACAGCTTTACGATTACGACCGCTGTCATTTTTCTGATCCTTGCATATCCAGCTGCTTCAAACCCTATAATTTCTCTTCAGCCCCTTGTTTTTTCTTTTCTTGATGTTTTTTTTAACCTATAAAACCCTAAAATGATAAAAATTCTATCTTCCGCGTGTTTTCGGAGATATTGTGCAGGTGACAGACATCAGTCGCAGCTGAGACCACAATTTTTTCTGAAACCTGCTGCCGAGAGTGCCGGAAGTGCAGGTCGCACTTTTTGGCCCAAAAACTGCGACCTGGACCCTCAGGATGCACCTTTTAGCCCAAAAACTGTGACCTCTACTGAAAACAGGTCAAAAACTGTGACCTGGACTTTTTGCGGGAATTTTTCTGAAAGTTTTCTGGGTTTATTTGAGCCTCTGTTTAGGGTTGCCTGACTTCTGTCTCTGCCCGTTTTGGACCTGTATTTTATCTTTTTTTCTCAACTAAGTGGGAACCTAGCCGCCTAGGGCTTCAATACCCTCCACTTTTTGTGGAAGAGATTTTGCTGTTGTAGGTTGTCTGAAGTTTAAGAGTCTTCAACCATTTTTTGAGATATGATGCCTCACCTTTAGATCCGCTTCAGATTAGCTTGTTATCCATCCAAATCACCTCATTTAGCTTTTTTTTGGTTTTCCTTTAGGGTTCACTGTGCTTCCCTCCTGGAGATAGCCTTTCGCCACCTCTTTTTTCAACAATTTTTCCTCTGATGTGTTGTTGTTTCTGCACCACTTTCCAGCAGATTTTGTCCTTTAGATCCCTATCCCTCCTGAACTTAAATATATTGGTTGTTTTAGTGTGTTTTGAATAGTTTTTTACTCATCTATATACTATTTTTTGAGAGGCCCGCCTCCTTGGGCTTAGATTATTGCATTATTAACTGTTTATTTTCTATTTTTGTAAGCTTATATACTGTCATTTGCAGGTTTATTTGTAGCTATACAACATACTTTTTCTTTTTCTCTACAAACGTCTGGGTTAAAAAATTAAAATTTACACACTTCACACACACACCCTAAGAAAAAAAGGGCTTGGTTAACACCACTAAGAAAAAACTCTAAAACATGGAAATCAATTGATCCTGCACCTCTCTGCCCTTATTTCAACATTGTAATCAGTTGATCCTGCACCTCCCTACCCTTGTCAGTCTCTTTTTCCTTTGTGCTATGTTTTTGTCGTCATCATTGTGCCACAAAGCTGTTTATCCTAGAGACTTCTTGGCCTTCATTCTCACTTTCCGGTAGGAAGACTTAATCCTCCGCGTAGGATTCGAGTTAGTCCTCCACCGAGTCTACACACCGAATCTTCTTCTGGTCCTTTGGGTTCTCCTTATCGCTTTCATTTCTCCCTGTGAAACCTTCACCATGTCTAGTGCAGGACCTAAAGCTAGTGGTAACCTCGACCCTCATGCTGGGAATACCACTAGTGGGACCACAACGAACACTACCCCGGCTGCACCCTTGCTCCCCTTCATGACAAGCCTCAGCCTCCCCAATTTTGACCAGTTGATAAATGACCCTATACACCATGATGCTAGTTGGCCTGCTATGCTGACAACGCTCCCTTCTGAAATCCCAAAGTTTGAAGGCCTTGTTGGAGAAGATCCTTCAAATCATGTTCAATATTTCCACATGTGGTGTTCATCTAACTCCATTACCGATGACTTTGTCCATCTTTGGTTGTTCCAACGTACGCTTACAGGTGAGGCTTCTAAGTGGTATGTTGATCAAGCCCCTTCCTCTCATACCAGCTTTGCGACTATTGCTCAGGCTTTTTTTTCTTACTTCCAGCTTCCCCTTCGTTATGACACAGGTATCAAACTTTTGACTTCTTTCGGTCAATCATCTGCGACCCGCCTATTCGATCATGTCAAGGAATGGCGGAGAAGAAAGAGCATATGTGAATCCCCCACCTTCGAAGACTGTGTCTACATGGATTAGTTCCTTAGATCTCTCTTGCCTCCTATCGAGAAAGTTGTCGCATCACATTTGCCTCAAACTGAAGAAGCTGCTCTCCAAATGGCATTAAAATATGACCTGATCTATGCTCAGTCGGGTTATGTTTATATCATTCTACCTGATCTTCCCAGACTTGGTGGTGCCAATGCACTGGGGGAACCTCATGCTGCCGACGGTATCGTTGGAGCTCTCTCTAATCCATACGATCAACCTACCATGGGCTATGGTTTTCTTGGCGGGGGGAGCGCAGCACCTCCTACACTTTTCCCCCTCTCAGTAGCACGTATCCAGGATACGGCATGCCTCCTATTTACCACACTATTACCCAACCTCCTTATTATCCGTATCCACAGCCTAGTGCTCCAACTCCTCCAACATTATCACCTCTGCCTCTGTTGCCTTCTCAACCCCTGCAACAGCAACCACCACCCCCTCAAGAGCAGCTGTATGCACAGTAGGGTGTAACTAATCCTCCTCCCTCCAAAGAGATGAGGAAAGGCACTCAAAATAAACCTGCCTCCAATAATCCAGGACCTAATCCTTAAAATAATGCACCTAACACTGCTAACCAGCAATAGGGCACTCAGCCCAAGCAGGATAGGCCTGTTCCCACGAAACATCTTTGTTCTTCTTGTCTCAAGCAACATTGCTAGGACAGCAAGCTTCCCTTTCTGTCCCTCCAAATGTTACGCCTAGCCAACTGGCTGTGCTGACTAATCATTTACATTAGCAAGGATTTGTGGCTACCCAACCACCTAAAGGTCAAGTGGCCACTCAACCTCTTCCATATGGTACCTCCGATTACCAAATTCTCATGATGAAATCTGATCAACCTTTAACCATAGAAATTAATATTTAGACTCGGTCATGTTAGTACAACAAGCCTCCCGATATATCTGTCCCTGACCCGCCTCCTTCAGTCTCTACAAAGCCTCTTTTGACACCTAATGGTCCCTTATAGATCCCTCAGCCTAAGGCGGAGGTTCATACCAAGATCCCTAAGGGACCATTATGCCGAAATGATGCTTCCAGAAAATCTACCGATTCGTATAGCTTAGCAGATGATTTGGCACAATCCCCTACTACCATTTCAATGCTGGAACTCCTCTAGTCATGCCCTTCAAAAAGAAAAGCTCTAATATTTTCCATGGGTGTTGTAGATCCTTCCGACGATCAATTGATTGTCTTTGATGTTGACCGGTCAGAACATCCTCCTCTCCCTGCTTCCATTGCCTTCCAAATCCCAGTCAAAATCTGGAACCCTAATGTTTCTCAGTGCATTATTGATGAGGGGGCATCCACCTATGTGATGTCCACTTCGGTTTGGAAGCAACTCAGATCACCTGAGTTAGCTCCTTCCATGATCACTCTCCGAGCGTGGGATGGCCACACCTCCCAGCCCATTAGCTTATTCCACAATTGTCATATTACTCTTTTGGGCAAGACTATTTTTGTTGACGTAGAAGTCATAGATGCCCCTTTGGATTACAACATTCTATTCGGCCGTAGCTACACTTATGCGATGTCTATTGTCCCTTTCGTGGTCCATCGTAAGATGTCCATCCCTCATAATAGAAATATAGTCACCATTGACCAGTTGACATATTACGAACCGAAGTCTCAGACCTCCCCTGAGTCACTATCTCTTCGATGGCCAACAACAAAACCGTCGATCCTTAGACCAGTCTTTTACTCAGAGTCTACAAAGACTCCTCATTACTTGGTACATTTCTTGGTCTTCCTCCTCCTGTATCTGATCCCAGCTCATCAAATTTTTTCATCATGCAATCGTTTTGGGCTGCCCTCAAAAGGCCCGCCTCGGCTAGTCAGCAGCCTCCTTGCCCTCCGCACCCTCCACTTAGCCCTTCGATTCAGCCTCCTAGACCTCCTCCTCTTGGCCCTTCAGCTGGTACTCATGAGCCTCCTTACCCTCCTGGAACGATTCCTCCAAGCCTTAACCATTTAGGAGCCGTCACGCCTGGCCATTACCACTCCGGTCATATACCGTTCCTAGCTCCCCCACCAAGAGTGTACATGGTACCTGTTAGACTCCTATACCAATAGGTGTCATATTTCATGATTGACTTGATGAGCTATGTAATATGTTCATACCTTTTCTTGTTGCAAAGGTTTTCCATATTTTCAAAAAATCAAAAAATTTAAAAAAATGTAAAGAGGGTATACCCTAAAAGAAAATCAAAGGGTGAAAAGAATAAAATGGTCAAAAAAGTGAAAGAAATGAACCCCAAACAAAAATAGACCAGGAAAGTGTGCATGTCTAAATTCCATTACTATTTCATTTTCTGTAATAATCAATTGTGTGTAGCTTGATAAACGTTTGCCACAATTTATGAAGACTCAAACTGTTTAAACTTGACTCATTAATTTTTCAATTTCATGTTGTAGAATAGAGAATAAATACCTGGCCAAACAGTTTAATCTTGGCAGATAAGTAGATAGGTAGAGTAAATAAAAAGGAGCTCAACAGTTTAATCTGAGCCCTTGGATGTAATAAGTGTAGACTTAGGTAGCTTTACTCTCATGTAAGAAAAGAATATTGATAGTATTTTCCAATCTAAGTGCACCCAAATAAAGAAGGAAAAAATTCTAGGTTAAAGTAGGGAGGGTAGGTAGATGGTGTTGCAGAATTACTTGTGATGGATAATGTCTTTAGATGTGTTAACTTTTACTTTTATCACAAGTATAAGACAAAAATTTCACTTGATGCAGTTCAAGCAAGACAGTCAAAATTATTAACTTCCCTTCTCATTTTTCCTTAAAGATTTCACTAATTCCCCCTGAAGTATTAAGGTATTTGAAAATTAAAGGGGCTCAGAGCATTTCTCTGACTTTCGAGGGACCGACCTCTACCAATGATTTAAGACGGCACTTAGAATAATCCATAATAATTCATTTATTTTCATTAAACTCATTCTCATGTAAATCTTTACTTTATCAGGAAAATACATAACATCACCTAAAAAACCCCTTAATCTTACTGTTTGAATATATACGTGAAATGTTTTAACTTGGCGCTTTTCATTTCATAAATCATATTAACTTTAACACATAGTATATAACTCCCAAAAAAAAATTCACCTTTTTCCTGTATTATTTAATTATATATAAATCCCCAAAGTATTATATATTCCCACCCCGGTTAAATATAACCATAAATGCTATTTAAAAGGGATTAATATATTTATCTGAAATTTATTAATAACAATCCCCGCCATATCAATAAGGGTTAATTAATCCTCATGATTAATTAATAACTTGTATCCACCAATAAAAACACCCTCGATGAGATTAATTTATAATAAATTACATTGGGCCTGCCTGTTATCCTCCTGTCATCTCGACACCCCAACCACCGTCTGATCAACTGATCTCATATCTACGGTCGACATCAATATCGCTAGCCATCCACGTCCAAACGATAACACGCGATGGCCAAGCGGTTTTCTAAATAGTGTCGTGCCACGCTTCATTCATCGTATGGAATCGCTCGCCCTCCACCCGATACCACTTAACTCCAAAAGCGGTGCAATCGTGTACCGCTTACCGCCTCCCACTAACGACAAAACTTCACATCGTCAAGTTAGCACCATCTATCCACTATTCATTCAAAGCTTACCCGCCAATATCAACCGTTTACCCATTTAAACACAAATACCCTAGTGTTGCTCATTTTCACCTGATTGTGCAGTAAAACCCTTTGTAACCCAGTTGCGCCACCTAAAGCCTCTGTTAACCAATTTGAGCATGGTTTACCTCCCAAAAATCATTCTAGATTCACTCAATGCACTTTAAAATGAAATGAAACCTTTCGACTCTCGTAAACTAATTCTTCTTAACAATTTGTTTTTTACAGTGATCGTAAGACCACATCCTTGGATAAAATGCCTTAATACTAGTCATAAGACTTGTTTATCTAAGAGTGTTATCAAATCTATTCAACAAACATGGAAGATAAAACATGTACAGCTGAAAGACAAGCAAAGAAACAGGATATTAAACTATCTACTATTGAAATAGATAGCAAAATATCCAACCATACGAAGGTAAAATATCACAAGAAAGGAACAAATGAAAGAGCATCGTCTAGGAAGTGTATCAAAGAAAGTCTTTAGTGAGCATTAAAATGAAGTTACAGAGCGATCAAAGGTAAAAAGTAAAAGTAATTATAGAGGCAGTAAAATGGTAAAAAGAAATGAAAATACTTTCACCAACATTGAAGTTTGTTTAAAGTGAAAGTAAAATAGTCAAAAGAACAAAAAAGTGAAAAGATGAAAAATACAACAAGAAGGAACATTTTTGCAGAAATTGCATGTTTTAGTCATTTTTTTTCAGAAAATATTGTGATCAATCCAAGATGAATTTTTCAAAACTAAAGGAGCTTTATGTTCTTAATATGACCATCTACAAAAACCTCTCTCACTTTTCTAACAGCTATTATGGTTTTGGAAATACTAAACATTGTTGGAAAGCAATTTTTGCAGCAAATTCCAGTTAAGTCATCATTTTGTAGAGAGGATTGTGGCCAATCCGAAATACATCATACAAAATGGAAGGAGGATTTTTTTCCCAAGAGACCCATATACCAAAACCTATCTCACTTTTTTCACAGTGATTTCAGAATCAAATATACACGCACATCTTTACAGGCTATTTTTCAGACTCTGTAAAACTCTGTTTTACACATATTTTTACAGAGCCTATTGTGCACAGATGGAGAGGAAATTTAGGAAACTGAAAAAGGTTTATCTCACCAACATATCAATCCACAATAAATGCTTTCAATTTTTACATATAAGTTACAGATTGAGAAATACAAAGATATAATTGGACCCCAAGTTTGCAGAATTATTGGAGCAGAATGCACAAAGAAAGGAAGAAGTTAGTGACTTGGATGCCTCATCATCAACTAAAAGTTGGATAAAATTCGAATTCTCCTCTTTTTCATCACCTATCCATAAGAAATAGTGTCAAATAGATGCATTAGTTTGAGTGTCCTTTACTTAAGTTCTATTTATGTAAAATAGTTGGAGAGATTTGTGAACTAATCTTGATATCTTTTCGAGATATTTTAGTTTAGAATTTGTATAAATACTTCACTCTTGGAAGTATTTTGGGGTGGATTCTTATACTTTTCTGTCATATTTACTATTTCGTAATAAAGTGCTGTTGGAGAAATTTCTTCGTGGCTAGCTGGATGATGAATTGATGCGAAAGACTTTTTACAGGATTCACGTGTCAGACTACGGATCAATAAGTCATCTCTCTCTTGTGTTAAAGTTTTTATATCTGTTTATTATATCACTGTGTTTCATTTCTGAATAATTAATGAAAAAGAATAAATCAGAAGGTACTTAAGTGTAATCTGATTTCAATCATTTTTATTCTAAATTTTTTCTTCTAAACTGGTTATAAACAATGAATTTTTAATTGCTCTTGTTTCACTAGTTTATGCATTTGATTATTTAGTAAAGAATACTTAACTGCTCTTTATTGGTAATCACTCATGTGCCCTCTTTGAATGTGTTGAAAGATTCTTAATTGCCTTTCATCCATTTTAAATCCATTTCATTCACTTTAGATCTATAATTGTTCCCTATTTGATTATCTTGCCCTGTGAAACCATCTTTTGTTCAGAAACTTAATCCAATGAAGCCATCTTTTGACTCCATAGCCAAATGGCCTGAATTACTCAATGTTGCCCTTAGTTATCGAATTCCACCACCCAAATTCAAACAAAACCCCTGGACTTTATAACTAGCCTGATATCTTCTAAAAAATAAAGCTAAATTTTACAGAGAGAGCCCTCTCTCGGTACAGATTAGCTAGATTCTATACCTAAAATATTGGTTTGTGGTTACCTCGGACCCCTTTCCTCTTCCAACAACTTCAAGGAAAATCTAAGTGATAACATAGTGGCGACTCCACTGGGGAATCTGAATCATTTTATTGTTACTATTGTTTGATTTATAAACTATAGACGGAGCCTGAAGATTAGCCAGGTAGCCTTTGAACTGCTTTTTCTCTGCAATTGCATAGTAAATAAATGCTGCTTCAGTCTATCTCCGGTCTAGTTTATGAACTGAACTTTGGTTTCAAACTTTGATGAGTTTATCTAGTCTAATAAATCTTTAAGAAAATTTAAATCCAATATCTAAAACTTCTTAGAGATTGTCGAAGTTGTATTTTTTATTCCATTTAAAACAAAAAACCAAAAAAAGAGAATTATTTAGAAAACTGACTGGGGAAGACTAACCTTTTTCTTCAGAAATATTTTACAGGTTCAGATCTGATCTATGATGGTGGACAGTGATCAGACACAGAAAGGTTAAAATCATCCACCTGACAACTCCAAATCAATTTCACAATCAAGACTCCACTGGAGGAATGAACCTCAAAGAACAATATGGAAATATCAGGCTTTCAACTTGGACCTTAATCCAAGACATTATGTTCTTTATCATTAAGAAATTTTTTCAATTTATATTGTATTTTATAGAAGATCTTAGATTAGTTTTTAGTTATTTTCCTTTAAAGATTGTAAGTAATAATTCTCCTAATCTCTTTGAGCAGCTTTCTTATGAATCTAATGATGATCATTTTCCAATTAAGAAGCCTCAAATAATCAAGACTGATCTTGCAATCCCTGTACATATCCCTGTGCCATATAAAGTTCCAGATAGATATAAGCCCCTTATTTTACCTCCTATACTCCATGATTTTCCTAAAAAATAGTACAAGTATCTTCCTAGATTTGATGGAGAGAATGGTATCACTGCCCAAAAACATATTCAAGGTTTTGAAAATTATTTGGATTTATTTGAGATTGATGAAGATGATGTTAAAATCAGAATTTTTTCTCTTTCTTTGCAAAATATAATAAAGAGTTGGTTCAAAAATCTGCCTAATGCTAGCATCTCAAATTTCCAGCAGTTTATCAAACTTTTCCTTGATATATGGATAATAAAAGTTAATCATTTTGTGATCATGGAAGAATATAATCAATTAAAAAGACATCCAAATGAAACAATACAACAATTTTCTGACAGATTTAATCAAGTTTATTATTAGTTGCCAGAAAATATTAGACCCCCTCATGATTCAGCTCTCTTGCATTATCCAAGTGCCTTTGATCCAGAAATAGAATTTCGATTAAGAGAAAGAGATCCAAAAACACTTGCACAGATGCAGAACATTGCATTCGATGTAGAAGTTAATCTGCAAATCAAACAGGAAAAGTTGAAAGTGGAAGAAGAGGAAAAGAAAAATATTGCAAAGGTAAAACTCAGCCTTTTGGTAAGAAAACTAGATGAAAGAACACATGAGATCACTATGAAAGATGAAATTTTTATTCAAAATCACCATGATGAAATAGAAGAGGTTGATAAACATGAACAAATTCCTGCTAATTCCAATTATCATAGATCAGAAAATGAATTTACAAATCAATATGAGGAAGAGGAATTTGTTAATCTAATGTGTATGTTTGATGACATTCCTTCTTTTGATGATTTTCCTAAGTATGATCATTATGATGATAGTTATGTTATCCAAACTCAAGCTAGCTTTACAGAGCAATTAGAAGCTAGTTTGTGGGATGAAGAAACTCAGTTTCAGCAGATTAAAGACAGTGATCAGCCAGTACAGATCAGCTATGAGAGTGAGAAAGAAAGAGCAGAAAATGTGGAAATAAGTGAAGGTTATTTACCTCTTTTTTTTGCTTCATTTCAGTTCATTAGAGACAACTATCATGCCATCAATAATCAGCAATCTTTAGGAATTGTGATTGGAAACAAAGAAGATAATGAAACTATTGATCAAGATTTTTTAGTTTCACAATTGTAGTTATCAGTTCCCATTGAAATAAATGATCAAATGACACAAGAAAGTTTCATACCACTATTTTTTGAATCATTTCAGTGTTTAAAGGAAATATGGTATAACATATCTAAAGAAAAGGATGAGAAACTTGTTGTAGTTTATGAAGTCTCACAGAAACATATATGCTATAGGTTTCAACCATTTTCCCAAGTTTTTCAGGATCCAATAGCAGATATTTTGAATATTGAAGGCATTCAAAGCATTCCTCTATTAACTAAATATGATTTTCAGAATCAAGATGATAAAGGATTCAACAGTCAAACATTACAATCAGTAGGAATATCATCACAAATCTTATCTAAAAGTTTGCAGGGAGATAAAGATGAAAATAACATTTTAGATTCATGGCATGGAAGCCTTCCAGAAAAAATGTACAGTTGTTTAGATCAGTTAAACATCAGTGTATATATTTTGGAAGATCCTTTTGTACAGTTTCTAGAGTCCACAAAGGAAATCAAATGTTTCCTTATCCTCTCATTTGTTGACAAGTTTCTAATAGGTTGCAGGGGTACAGTTTTAAAAATCAACAAGAAAATGCAACAAAATTTATCAAAGTACATAATGCTTGAATGGTTGCATTGGCTATTTTATTTTACCTAACTAGCAGTTGAATAGTAGATTGAGTAGGTAGATGAGCGCTAATAAGCTCAGGATTTTGAGCATTTTTCTATTTAAGTTTTCAATTTTCAGCTAGTTTTTCATTAAGTTGGCTTGAAAATTTTTGTGTTGTTTTAAGTTTCAGATCAGATTTCAGGTTGCAGAAAAAGGACTATATTCAATTCAAGATTTCTAGCCACAACAAATGCATATCTGGGATTGGACCAAGGCAGAAGATTTCCAACTGGGAAAAAAAGTTTTAAGTTTTGAGTGGATGGTAACTTACCAGAGTTGAAGCCCGAGGAAAAGGCCCTAAGCTTCATAAGTATTAATTTCATACATACAATAAAGAAACAAGTAGAAGAAGATTCCCTGGTTCAGTCAAAATCATTTTGAGGCCAACTGACCTGCTGTTCTTGACTTTTCACCAGGAAAATCCATCCCCAAGTGGAGCCAGTGTTAGACTACTATACCAATAGGTGTCATATTTCATGATTGACTTGATGAGCTATGTAATATGTTCATACATTTTCTTGTTGCAAAGGTTTTCCATATTTTCAAAAAATCAAAAAATTTTAAAAAAATGTAAAGAGGGTATACCCTAAAATAAAATAAAAGGGTGAAAAGAATAAAATGGTCAAAAAAGTGAAAGAAATGAACCCCAAACAAAAATAGACCGGCAAAGTGTGCAAGTCTAAATGCCATTACTATTTCATTTTCTGTAATAAGCAATTGTGTGCAGCTTGTTAAACTTTTGCCACAATTTATGAAGAGTCAAACTGTTTAAACTTGACTCATTCATTTTTCAATTTCATGTTGTAGAATAGAGAATAAATACCTGGCCAAAAAATTTAATCTTGGCAGATAAGTAGATAGGTAGAGTAAATAAAAAGGAGCTCAACTGTTTAATCTGAGCCCTTGGATGTAATAAGTGTAGACTTAGGTAGGCTTGCCATGTAAAAGAAAAAGAATATTGATAAGGGTTTTCCAATCTAAGTGCACCCAAATAAAGAAGGAAAAAATTCTAGGTTAAAGTAGGGAGGGTAGGTAGATGGTGTTGCAGAATTACTTGTGATGGATAATGTCTTTAGATGTGTTAACTTTTACTTTTATCACAAGTATAAGACAAAAATTTCACTTGATGCAGTTCAAGCAAGACAGTCAAAATTATTAACTTCCCTTCTCATTTTTCCTTAAAGATTTCACTAATTCCCCCTGAAGTATTAAGGTATTTGAAAATTAAAGGGGCTCAGAGCATTTCTCTGACTTTTGGAGGGACCGGACCCTCGGCCCAATGATTTAAGAGCCTAAGTACTTAGAATCATCCATAAACCATTCATTTGATTTCATAAACTCATTCCCTAAGTGTAAATTCCTAATTTACTTAGGAAAATACATAACATCACCTAAAAAACCCCTTTTTCATCTTTAGCCTAAGTTTGAATATATACGTGAAATGTTTTAACTTGGCACTTTTCATTTCATAAATCATATTAACTTTAACACATAGTATATAACTCCCAAATAAATTTTCACCTTTTTCCCGTATTATTTAATTATATATAATTCCCCAAAGTATTATATATTCCCGCCCCAGTTAAATATAACCATAAATGCTATTTAAAAGGGATTAATAGATTTATCCGAAATTTATTAATAACCATCCCCGCCATATCAATAAGGGTTAATTAATCCTCATGATTAATTAATAACTTGTATCCGCCAATCAAATCACCCCGATGCGATTAATTTATAATAAATTACATTGGGCCCGCCTGTTATCCTCCCGTCATCTCAACACCCCAAACACCGTCCAATCAACTGATCTCATATCTACGGTCGACATCAATATCACTAGCCATCCGTGTCCGAACGATAACGCACGATGGCCAAGCGGTTTTTTGAACAGTGCCGCGCCACGTGTCATTCATCGTATGGAATCTCTCGCCCTCCGCCCGATACCACTTAACTCCAAAAGCGGTGCGATCGCGTACCACTTATCGCCTCCCACTAACGAATAAACTTCACATCGTCAAGTCAGCGCCATCTGTCCACTGTTCATTCAAAGCTTACCCACCAATATCAACCGTTTACCTGTTTAAACACAAACACCCTAGTGTTGCTCATTTTCGCCTGAATGTGCAGTAAAACCCTTTGTAACCCAGCTACACCACCTGAAGCCTCTGTTAACCAATTCGAGCATGGTTTACCTCCCAAAAATCATTCTAGATTCACTCCACAGACCTCTCAAAATCAAATGAAACCTTTTCGACCTCCCCTACAAACCAATGCTTTCTTAACAATTTGTTTTGTTTTACAGGTGATCAGAAGACCACATCCTTGGATAAACAGTCTTAATACTAGTCATAAGACTTGTTTACTCCCAGAGCGTTATCAAATCTATTCAAACAAACATGGAAGATAAAACATACAGTTGAAATACAAGCAAAGGAAACAGGATATTAAACGATCTACTATTGAAACAAATAGTAAAAACCTAAACTACACATTGAAGGTAAAAGGACATAGTAAATAACAGTTAAAGAGTATCAGTGGTTAAAGTGTATCAGGTAAAAGTCAGAGTGAAAGTTAAAATGAAGTTACAGAGTGGTCAAAGGTAAACATTAAAAGTAATTACAGAGGCAGTAAAATGGTAAAAAGAAATTAAAATACTTTCACCAACATTGAAGTTTGTTTAAAGTGAAAGTAAAACAGTCAAAAGAACAAAAAAGTGAAAAGATGAAAGATACAACAAGAAGGAACATTTTTGCAGAAATTGCATGTTTTAGTCATTGTTTTGCATAAAATATTGTGATCAATCCAAGATGAATTTTGCAAAACTGAAGGAGGTTTATGTTCTTCATAGGACCATATACAAAAACATCTCTCACTTTTCTAACAACTATTATGGTTTTGGAAATATTAAACAATGTTGGAAAGCACGTTTTGCAGAAAAATTCCAGTTAAGTCATCATTTTGGAGAGAATATTGTGGCCAATATGAAATACATCATACAACACTGAAGGAGTTTTTTGTTCCCAAGAGACCCATATACAAAAACCTATCTCACTTTTTGCACAGTGATTTCAGAATGCACATCTTTACAGGCTATTTTTCAGACTCTGTAAAACTATGTTTTACACATATTTTTACAGAGCCTATTGTTCATATCTGGAGAGGAAATGTAGGAAACTGAAAGAGGTTTATCTCACCAACATATCAATCCACAATAACCTCTTTCACGTTTTACATATCTATTACGGATCGAGAAATACAAATATATCATTAGACCCCAAGTTTGCAGAATTGTTGGAGCAGAATGCACAAAGAAAGGAAGCAGTTAGTGACTTGGATGCCTCAT
The DNA here is from genome assembly GCA_034641835.2 of Pinus albicaulis. Taxonomy (NCBI): domain Eukaryota; kingdom Viridiplantae; phylum Streptophyta; class Pinopsida; order Pinales; family Pinaceae; genus Pinus; species Pinus albicaulis. The sequence continues at coordinate 1,183,138,678 of CM076581.1, forward strand.
CATCAACTAAGACTTGGATCAAATTAGAATTATCCTCTTTGTCATCACCTATCCATAAGAAATAGTGCCAAATAGATGCATTAGTTTGAGTGTCCTTTACTTAAGTTCTATTTATGTAAAATAGTTGGAGAGATTTGTGAACTAATCTTGATATTTTTTCAAGATATTTTAGTTTAGAATTTGTATAAATACTTCACTCTTGGAAGTATTTTGGGGTGGATTCTTATACTTTGTTGTAATATTGACTATTTCAGAATAAAGTGCTGTTGGATAAATTTATTTGTGGCTAGCTGGATGATGAATTGATGCGAAAGATTTTTTACAGGATTCATGTGTCAGACTACGGATCAATAAGTCATCTCTCTCTTGTTTTAAAGTTTTTGTATCTGTTTATTATATCGCTGTGTTTCATTTCTGAATAATTAATGAAAAAGAATAAATCAGAAGGTACTTAAGTGTGATCTGATTTCAATCATTTTTATTCTAAATGTTTTCTTCTAAACTGGTTATAAACAATGAATTCTTAATTGCTCTTGTTTCAGTAGTTTATGATTTGATAGCAAAAAGAATACTTAATCATTTCTTATTGGTAATCACCATGTTCCCCTTGAATGCGTTGAAATATTCTTAATTTCCATTCATCCATTTTTTTAAATCCATTTCATTCACTTTAGATCTATAATTGTTCCTATTTGATTATCTTGGCTCCCCTGTGAAACCATCTTGTATAGAAACTTAATCCAAGAAGAAGCCATCTTTTTGACTTGATGGCCCAATTGTATCTCAATTAATTCAATTACTCAATCTTGCCCTTAGTTATTGAATTCCACCACCCAAATTCAAACAAAACCCCTGGACTTTATAACTAGCTTGATATCTTCTAAAAAACAAAGCTAAATTTTACAGAGAGAGCCCTCTCTGGGTACAGATTGGCTAGATTCTGTACCTAAAAGATTGGTTTGTGGTTACCTCGGACCCCTTTCCTCTTCCAAAAACTTCAAGGAAAATCTAAGTGATAACATTACCTATCATGGCCACCCTCTCTCTTCCTAACCTAACCCTTAGGATTCCCATCTGGTACATTGATCCTCTAGCCGCTACCCTGCCTGGTCAACCCAAAACTTATCTTTCTTTGACCCCAGTTCAACCAGTCCCCATGACTTCTCCCGCTGCAACAGTGCCTCAGTGACCTCAACAGGACCCACCTCTTGTTGCAACCACTTTGGATAAGAAGGGCAAAGCTCGCAAGGGGGCATCAAAGGACAAGGCTGCCTCGACAAACCCTGTCCCTCCTCGGACTCCAAATCATACCATGCAGTGTGCTTTGTGTGATGTTGTTGGTCACGCCACCCATACTTGTCCGGAGTTGCCTCACCTTAAGTCCATGGTCAATGAGACATTTTCGGACTCTAATATCCCAGAGGTGTATGTCACTATACCCGATTCAGTCCCGAAACTCAAGTCTTTGTGCACAAATCACCCTTGTGTGTTGTGTGATTTCCATGGCCACTATACTCACCTCTGCCCCCGCCTTAAAGAGTACCACTCCTCTTTGGAAGCGGTTCGCCAATTCAAGGCCAAGCGCAATGAGTCCACCACTCCCTTATTTGCGCATTTTTCTTCAGCAAAACCAGAGGATACAAATGCTCCCATTGACATTCCCCCTCCTGATGTCGAGAGGACGGAGCCTTTGTCAACCATTTTCTACCTATTATCATCCATGAGACCCTCGGTGGAAGTTCCCTTGGAGACTTCCCCTGATGTTTCGCCTAACCTCCCTTCAACGATCACCCTGCGCTCAACATCGGTAGATCCTTTATCTGATTACTCTTCTGTCACCCCTTGTGACAATTCACATGTGACCCTCTCTTCTCACGATGATGAGTCAAGTATCTTCGCCGCGTTAGGTGGTCTTTCTTCCACTAGTCACCCCATCTTCTATCGCAATGATGACATTATGGAAGTAATCACCACCCCTGACTTTATCTATCCCCCCTTACATCGAACCCATGCATTCGAACCACATACACCTTGTGGCCATTACATTGAAACCGAATGTTTGGGTAAGGGGGCACCCATATTTGAGAGACCAGGAGAAGAAATTCTCCACAAATCTCCTAGTGTACCTGGTTATGTTGACTCTAGTACCATTACTCTTCCACATTTAGAAGAACTTCTAGAGTCCCATATCACTTCAAATCACTCTAGGGATGATACCCCTCATCATTCCTTTATCTTACATCAGCAACCCAGTCCCTTAGACATTGTTGTTGACCAACCTATGGGTTTTCTAGGAGAGCATCAGTTCATTATCTCCAAATCCTCTCTTTGGGATAGTGACACCATGAATGCCAACCCGAAAACTTAAAGTCCATTTGATTCATATATGCAGTACCAAAAGAGATTGGTAATCCTCCATTACCTTTCTTGAACTACATAACCATAACGAAAACAAATGGCACACCACATCATAAAATGTGTTTAGATTCCCCCTTTCTAAATACAATTTGGCATGACCACAACATGCTTGGGGGCATCTATGCCCCTCAACCATAAAAATCCTAGATCTCAGCCAAAAACAGCACTGAAACCCCCTTTCTCTGATAGGTCGCACTTTTCAGGTCATTTCCTGGGATAGGTCGTAGTTTTGTACCCAGTACCTACTACCCAGGTCATAGAACAGACCCCTAAAAGTGCAACCTCGCTTGTTCATGAGCTCTGGGACCTAAACTGAACTTTCAATCCACTTAAATGAAATAATAGGATCAGGCTTCTTAACTGCAACTAACGGATCTCGATTCCAATGGTCGATTTGTCTGCTACAAGTGTCGCAATATTTAAGGCCTTCTCTCCTCCCTACATTCACCACAGGTACACTTGCAAATGAGTGAATTTGGAGACAAAATTCCTTATTAAAAGAAAACTCCTGATTTTTCTTTCGCCTACTACGACCAAACCGTAGCTTAATTTGACAAACAGTCTATACCATTGGAAAGCTCTCACTGAGCCCTCAAATGGGTATCTGTTACTTTTTACTGATTTTATACTTCACCAAGACATATTTTGTCCAATAAATGTCACTTCACCCCTCCTTAAAATCGGATTTCTTCACTTGCAACACTCGTACTGGGGGCACCACTTTGCCTCCATACTTGTGCACACTCGTGTCAACTTTCGTCGTGAGTTGCCATCTTCTACTCATGTTTTTATGGTCCCCGTTGGACCTTTTCTATGTGCCAGCACCATGGAGTCACCCTTGTTTAGAGCATTCGAGTTGAGTCATCATTACATTCATCGAGTCTATCCCGAGTCCCTTTGCATCCCACTATATCCCTCTATCCTTCACTGCTTGGTCCCTCTCTTGTTTCGCACATTATGGCCTTCAGTCCCACTATCCCCTATCCCTCATGATGTTGTGTCAGTCACTGCTAGGTCATCCATGCCCTCTATGCTCTAACAAGGGAAGTCGTCCATTCGCTACTCAGTAGCCCCCATTTCATCATCATCATTGGTGTCAGTCTGTCAGTCACTCTACTATTTTCTCTCGTGCCTTAGTTGAGGATCCCTTATTTCCTCACCTATGGTGGACCTCCTTCTATTGACATCGTCTCATTCATTCCAGAAGACAGGTCTAGAGGGCGGTGTACCTTAGTTCCAGATTCCACTATTTTTTGGTGCCCCGGATCAGGAAAAGGGACTCCTTATTTCCCTTTGACTTGATTGTTTCTCAGCTCCAACTCCTTTCAACATGATCGAGATCCATATACTTGATGGTTTAGTGATGTAGAATCTGATATCGGTGATTCTTGGGTGTGTGTGAGATGTCCCAACCCTCATGAGGGGGTGGCCCTACAGGTAGCCCCCCACATACCCAGATGAATTCTACACTTCAGCCTTCGATGCAGCTCCATAGATTTGATTATGTCAGCCTCAGTCGCTTGAAACACCTTCTTGATTGCATATATCAGTCAGATTTTCAAAGCCCTTTCCTATTTACAGGGGCATCTGGGTTGTATTTGTATTTCATGTACTCAGATATTATTTTACAAGTCCTAGCTGTTATCCCAGGCACAATATGTATGTGGGATTCATTATCATGTTATTCATTTGGCTCATGTTTATGCTAGCATATACTATATTTTTTAGTCCTTTGCTTACTGAATGCCTTATTTTTTGTACTATTCCCTCGATGGGCATAAGTATGCCTCCCCCGCCGCCTATAGCAGGTACTCCCTTATAAAAGAGACTTATCACACCTATAAGTCTTGCCTCCTCAGGGTCTAGTCCTTTTAGCACTTTGGTCTACCTTATACTTCTCTCTCTTTGATTTCCCCTTCGATGTCTAGTGATTGAGTTCTTACAATGTACTTCGATCATACGATTAGCTCCTAACGCTCCCACGCTGGTGGGCAATATTTTACACCGTTTTTGGTCATCTAACCTATTATCATTAGATGGATCCAAGTACACCATGTAAGACCAATTTTAGCCTAAGTAAAATTCCTTTCACTATAAAAATAACTTAGTAAACCACCTTTATTAAGATGTTTATGGTCTAAACAGGAAAACCCATGACGAAATATTAAATAAATCTACATTTGTTTGATCTCCCTCGAGGAATAATTAATTAAACAACAGTTTGATTAATATTGCTGGATATATTTAACCCAAAATAAGGAAATTAATTAGATAAATCATTATTTATCTTATTATTTCCTAAATAATAGTTATTTAAACCTTATTTAAATAATATTCTTTGTTAAATATGACTAAATTACCCATAAATAATTAAATAAATCATTATTTATTTGATTATTACTTAACCATATCCTTAAAATGATAAATAAATAATTTATTTATTTATTATTTACAAATAAAGGGATTTGACCCGAGTCAAATTCCTTCTCCCTCCAACAAATATAATAAAATATTCCATAAAATTTGGATCTTGATTTGGTTAATAATATTTTAATTATGCACCAATATCTAGACTAACTCAATATTTTTTCATAAATAGAAGGGTTTTCCCATTCATTTACCACCTTTTGTTGCCTAAAGATCACTCTGGATCTATACTTTTGGTCTGACTATTGATCCACCATCATAGTCATATTTTGCTACCATTTGTTTTGTCTAGGTTTTCTACACCATCAAGAGAGAGGAATTTTAGATCTAAAGTGCTGAGGACTTACAAGAACCCATCCCATTGAGGAGAACTGGTAACACCCTTCTGTGTTTTCCTCCCAGGTGCCGATAATACAAAATTCATTCAACATATTCTTGTCTTGTCTATTGCATGCATGAAGTAAATATTTTATTTTCTACTATTTAATGTCCTCTAATGCATAGATCTAGATTTGTGTAGTATTTATCTTGATCACCTAACTGCAAATCTGAAGATATTGGCAGTAATATTTGTTGTTAGGGCTATTTGTTATGCACAACTAAAGTGGTATTTTTTCGTATGTTTGGAATTAAGAGTCATACTAACACAATGTCTTCATTTTTATTCTTTATCAATTCATCTGCAAATTTGACATTTTTAGGATCATATCCTACTTCAATTACTAATTCTTCCAAAGATTTTATTCTATTGTATTTTTCCTATGAATATTATTTTTCCAATTTAAGGTGATCTTTGATATTTGCAAGAGTGTTTTGTACATTTTGTACACTCATGGCCTTGGTGGTCATTGTATAATAGATAATCTTCCCTTCCTTCTTATGAAACTCAATTTGGTCCAGAGGATGAATATCCTGGGCCAAGACTTCAAAATATGTATTTTTTTAATCAGAAGATGACTTAGGAGTTTTAACTATGGGTTGAGGAAATGTCATCTGCATATTTTTATTCTTATAATGAAAGACTAAAAGTAGCCTATTCTAGATGCCAGGAGTTTATTTCAGATATTGAGAATATATTTTAGTTTTAATTTCTTCATTTCTAGCTTTGATTTCTTTGTATCTTTCTTTGATATCCAACTCCTTTTCTACTGGTTTTTTAGATGAGGAAAATTCAATATTGTGCTACTTCTGAATAATATGAGTGTTTGAATTTTTAGGTTGTTATTCTTCTTCAATTATTGTAGGAGGTGAATTGTCCTTTGTTGTTGTTTCTATATCAATCACCTCTATTATTTCTACTTCTTTATTGGTAGGATTTAACTTTGGCTTTTTACGGTATCTCAATTTAAATTTAGTTTAAGTAGTTGTCTCTGCAGTGTATGGTCCTTCCTCTTTGTTTCTCTTTGCATTATTATCTTCTTGGGCTAGAGTCTATAAGGTTTGACTAGTATCACCTTGTTTCTCTGCCTCTACCAAGGTGTTCTCCAACCATTCAGATTCACTGGAGAATTTCTCTGTGTCTGGTTTCTTTTCATGTACATAGGGATTCAATTTGCATTTAACTCTAATTTTAATTATAACTCCAAGGGGATCATAATACCACAGTAACATTTGACTAAATTTTAACTCCTATAAACATTTTTCAGCCTCTGGACCTGCATCTCTGTTGTTACAGATAAAAGGGCCAACCTGATTTTTCAATTTGAACTGTGTCTTTTTCTTTGCTGCCAAGAGATCTGAATTAAGAATATGCCTTATGTACTCAAGGGAAAATAACCCCATAGGAAGGTATTTGGGCAGTTTATAGGGAACAACACTTGATCCATATACTCTTCTCTCATTATTATTTTGGTACAAGTACAAATCACGTGTCCTATTACGCTCTGACAACTGTAGGATCTTCTTAATCTTTTCACTAATTCTGGGTTGCCTAATGTTGTTTAGTAAATTTACCATAGGATGAATGAAAGAATCAGTAAAATCTATATAAGTGAACTTATTGGAGTATTTCCTTATCAAAGAAGTCCAAAAGATGATTGATTGTGGGTTTCCTTCAAAATCAAGCTTCTAAGGTTTTATAACAAATTTCTTATACTAAAAGTATAAAAGCATATGGAATAAGAAATATGAATACTTGAAAACACCTTCAGACGACACTTTTACCAACTTCTCATGAATATTGTCAACAAGGTATTGGGAAAAAATAAAAATGGTAGCAGGAGGCTGACCAAGTGTGAAAGTAGATAAAAAACATAGAACTGCAACATCAACATGTTCATCTGTAAAATAACCAAGAATAAAAGACAACATGGAGATAATATGTCTTGTCCTTTCAGAAAATTTTGCAGAAGGGTATGGAGGATTTATCTTAGGAATTTCTACAGAAGAAGGCATGAAAGTTTGAACTATCTGGAACCTCTTGGGGAAGTCCAGATTCAGGTATAGTTCAGTGAGGGCCTCAATGGATAAAGAGATTTCATCAAGCTTGGGATGTATTTGCAGCATCTGGTTAATTGACTCAGCAGTAATGGTATATAAAAATTCTTTTTGAGGGTTTATTATAGCTCTCTGATCAGGGAAATAGCAGGATTGACAAGTTCTAATCACTTCTGGGCACTAGAAGGTCTCTTGGACAACATATTTTGGAAAATTTGATTCCCAGATGAAAACTTCATCAGCCTAATCTATGGATTTTTCTTGGCTCCATTAGTGGAGCTCAAGAAGGTTAAATTTTGTGACTGTGTCAGCAATATTGAAGTCTCTATTAGCTAAGGGAATGCGATTTACATCTACAACATGAAGTTGTAGTGGATTGGTAGATGCTACTGCTTTGGAAGCCATTGTTTCTGTTTGATTCTATCAATTTTATTATGCTTTTGAATTTAGAAAAATTGATTTAGGCCTGTAGGAGCACCTTTGAAAGTCTATAATAGTTTGCATGAGGATTTGGGTTGAAATCAAGGTTTTATATATTGTCTGCAAAGGTATAAACTTGCTCGATTCATCAAACTGTGTTTTCTGTAACAAAAGAGCAATTTCATGACTTTAGTGTTTCTGTAAAAGATGTCTAGGGTCTATATGAAAGGAATGGAAGGTAAGGAGGCTTTCTTCGAGCGTGCAGAGGTTTAAATTTCTTCAATTTATTCAATATCTATGATTTAAGATAGACTTTAACCTCAGAATCTGTGGAATAATGCTTAGGGTATGCAGAAAGAGCTTTTGGAAGGTAATAGGGCTTTCTTGGTCTGATAGTAATCTTAATTTGATTCAATTACTGATTTATTTTCATTTTAGATCAAGAAAGGCCTTTTATTTGAAGAATACTTGGTAAAAATGAAGTTTTTCTTTCCAGGAGGGTTTCTGAGACAGCAGAGGGCTTTTCTGAAGCTTCAAGGGTATTTAAAACGCTTCAATTTGGTTTTGTGATGTCTTGTAGCAGCAAAGGTCTTGAATTCAAGTGAAAAGGCTTGAAATATGGTGAGTTAAGTGGACTGGTTTCTCATAAATAGGTCGACATTGCTTATTCAACGCAAAATGTAACAGAAAGGTAAAAAAGGCTTAACAGATGGTGATATTTATGCATTTTAAACCAAAAGTGCTTTGCATTAATGGGCGTTCATTTCAATTGAGCACGTGGTTTGTGCTCTGGGGAGAAAACCACTTAGTGGTTTTCGCAAGCTCGAAAAGTGGTTGGCGGTATAGTTTTGATTAATCTGATCGAATAGAAGGCCAACATGTAGCGGGGAGCGAGACTCCGAAAATTGCATTTTTCGCAAGGTTTGGGGTGTGTTAACTATCGCGCTATCGGATGTGAAATAGGCTATTGTGGTCGTTAGATATTGATAATGTTGATCTAATGGATGAGATGATGCGAAGGATGTATCGGGATTGATGGCGTGGGGCCCGAGGCATATGTTATGCAATTGGTTATATATGTAAATGGTAGTGGTTTTATACATGCCAATAGGGTTATGGTAAGTGTAATGTTATAATAGGCAAGGATAATACATAATGGGTTAGGTATATATAACATGTGGGGAATTAAACCATATGTTATATAATAAATAATGGGTTGGGAATAATATACAAAGGAATTATATTAATACGGGTTTAAAAGGTATATAAGGGATTTAATAGATTAGGTTAATTTGTTAATAATGTACATATGGATTGTAAAAATACACTAAGTTTCTAATGTAAAAACTTATGTCAGGGAGGGATATCTGTAGTGGGGCCCAACATATAGATTTAACCATTTTAGACTTAGGGTTAAAGTATTTTTATGGGTTTTATAAATAAAAGGAAATTAATAAAGGGCATTTTTACTTTTCCCAGGATAAATGCATTTTAACTTAGGAAAAGGGACTTTTTGAAAGGGGGAAAAAGGAGAAAAGGAAAAATGAAGGGGGAGAAGGTATTTTTACAAGGGAAATGTTTTTTGAAGGGAAATTAGTAAATGAAATGACCAATTATCTGTTATCCATGCTTGTGAAAACCGCTTCTGCCTACCCATCTGCTATCCTAACATTTTTTCTTCATTTACATGGGTGCATTTGAGCTTGCAAACCGTTATTCATTTTTGTTTTAAACAACAAACTAAATAATTATATCCTTATTTCTTCCAAGGGCTCAGATTAAACTGTTAATCTCCTTATTATTCTCTACCTAACTACTAATATGCCAAGATTAAACTATTTGGCTAAATCTTTATTCTCTATCTAACAACATGAAATTTAAAGCATGAAAGGTCAAGATTAAGATGTTTAACCTTCATGGATTGTGGCATTTTAAACAAGTTGCACACAATATTTATTTTGCAGTAAAATTAAATAGTAGTGGCATTTAAATTTGCATCACTTTCATGTTTTATTTTATTTCTTTTTTGTTTGGTGTCAATTTTTATATTCTTTTTTGATATTTTTTCTTTCAAGTCAGATTTTTCTTTTAGGACTTTTACCCTCTTTACATTTTTTTTACTTTTTAATATGGGAAAACAATTTTGCAGAAAGAAAATTATGTACATATTACAAGACTAAACAAAGTGAATTACAAATTATGAATCCTATTATTATAGGACCCTAACAGATCACATCATCTTTAAGAGAAAATTCTAATGTTTATGAAGTGGAAGATCACATCGAGGATCAAAAACAAGCTGTCCAACTCTTAAAGGATAACCTAAATTTAGCACAAAATTGAATGAAACAACAAGCATATCAACATCGCAGCTAGAGAATTTGTAATGTAGGAGAATGGATATTTTTACGGCTACAACCATACAAACAAATGTCCCTAAATCAAGCTAAGAAGGATAATAAATTATCACCAAAATAATATGGTCCTTACAAGGTGTTGCAAAAAATTGGTACTATGGCATACAAATTGGAGCTTCTTGCTTCTTCGCGAGTGCATCCATTTTTCCATGTTTCATGCTTAAATTTTAAGGATGGAAAATTATCTTGAAGTTTAAAAAATTGGCGAAAATTATTCAAATTTATAATGATTTTATGTATATTATCTATATAATGTCGACGATTTTTAACGTAAAATAATTTATATTGTAAAATTTGGGCGACTCATTTTTATAAAAAATGGAAATTGGAGAATCTTTTTTTTGGAAAAATCATGGAAAATTAGCCCACCCACGAATATTAGCCCCTAAAATTTTCCATGGGTTATAGGTGACAAAATTCCAGTACAAAGAATATTTCCAGAACTTGATGAGGAATGAAAAATCATATTGGAACCAGAAGCAGTCACGGAAACAAGAACTTGGCCACTACGAAATCGTTCAATTTTAGAGTATCTCATCAAGTGGAAGAACTTAACCACTGAAGATTATACATGGGAGGATGAGATTTTTTTACAAAAAGAGCTACTCAAGCATTGAGGACAACACTTTTTTTGAAGGACAGGGGCATGTTAGGTCCCTATATTACTAGTATAGTCCCTTATTGTAGTTAGTGTAGCCCCCTTATTGTTATTGTTGTACTCATGTAACCCCAATATTGTTATTATTGTGCCCTTACATTATTATTGTTAGGTCGAATAGGATTATATTGTGACCCCATGGACTCCTATATATAGAAGGAGGTTTTATCATTTGTATCATCCAAGAATTGTTCATTTATATAATGTAAAGGAGGTTTCCCCCTCGAACTGGCTTATTTCTAAGACGTTGATCTCTCTTTTCTTCTATTTTTGGAGTTGGTTTCATAAAACAAACTCTAACTCTAGTGCCCTTGAACATTCAATTTTGGAACCTGCAATTCATTCTCCTTCATCCCCTTTTATAGATCACGCTCGCTTAATCTAGTCCAATCTAAATCAACATGCAGGTTCTTTGAAATTTATCTAGATTAGGTCCACTTTGAAAACTTCTGGTGCCTTTTTTCTTATCCCATTTGATTATTTCAAAAATTATCATGCACATCCTTCCTTCACATATTTTTCAAGTCCCAATGTAACTAACTTTTGACTTTTCTGTTACTTCCCATTTTCTCCATGCCTCTTCTGACAAGTTTGACCATTCCTTCTCAACAACCATTTTATGATCATATTTTCCAAAATTTTATTCAAAAATGAACAACCCAATAGGTCCCGACCACAATCAAATGGCTCACCCTTGAATTAATTTTCTGTTGGTACATATGATTCTAGTGGTGGTTTCACTTCTTCAACTGTTACTTCATTTCTCTATGTTGCAGGTTCACGTTCAAACAAATGACCCAACTCTACTACATTGTGCAACACTTCATGCTTGAAATTAGTATTGGAACTGACAACAATTTTCCATGTATTAATAATAACATAAAACTTACTAATTTTTTTTTTAGTATTCTAACACTGTTACTGATCAAATAGGTAACCTGACCTCAAAACGGGAACACTAGCCCAAAAAGTCTCAAAAAACATGAAAAAACACCCCCCAAAAAAAAAGTGTCTTCCAGAATGCACTTGGTTTTTTTTTAAGGTCAAATTTCAACATTTTATAAAATTATGGTAAAAACAAAATTGTTTCTTGAAAAAAGGATTGAAAAAACACCCCAAAAACAAAAAGTGTGTATTCCAGAATGCACTTCGTTTTTTTTTAAGGTCAAATTTCAACATTTTATAAAATTATGGTAAAAACAAAATTGTTTTTTGAAAAAAGGATTGAAAAAACACCCTCAAAACAAAACAAGTTGATGCTGGAATAACAAAAAAAAAATTGTGTCATACTTTTGGCATTTTTAAAAATAGAAATAACATTTTTTAATTTTTAAAATTCAAACATTAAAAAAAAACATAAAATTTAAGAAAAAAAATAAATTTAAAAAATAAAAACATTTAAAAGCTTAAAATTTAAAAATATATGAAGATAAAAAAAATAAAAATAAAAACAAAGTAAAAATTTTAATTCAATCATTAAAAAAAACCTAAAATTTAAGGGAAAAAAATTTAAAAAATAAACCAAAAAAAAATTAAGATTAAAATTTAAAAAAATATAGAAATTAAAAAATAAAAATAAAAACAAAATAAAAATATTAAATTAAAAAAAAAAAAAAAACAAGTTAAAAAAAAAGGAAAATATAAAAAATAAAATATAGAAATTAAATTTAAAAAGAAAAAGAAAATGCTTATTAAATTTAAAAAAAGAAAAAAAAATTTAAAACAAATAATTAAATTTAAAGAAATATATTAAATTTTAATAAATTTAAAAATTCAAAATTAAAAAAAAAACACTATTCAAATTAAAAGGAAAAAAAAAGAAAAATTAATTAAAAATAAAAAATAAAAATAAAATACAATGAAAATATTAAATTTAAAACAATATATATTAAAAAAACAAATAAACTATAAAAATAAATTAAATTTAAATTATAAAAAATAAAATATATATATGAACTTAAATTAAAATATGTATATATATCAGATTTTATTAAATTAAAAAAAGAAGAAGTTAATATTAAAATAACAAATTAAATTTAAAAACAAAAATATTAAATTTTAATAAATAAATGAATAAACAAATAAATTTTGAAAGAAAAAATAAATTTTAAATATAAAAGAAAAAAAAAATATTGTTAAACGAAAAACTTTAAAAACTTTAAAAATAATTAAAAATGGAAAATTGAAAAAAAGAAAAAAGAAAATATTAAATAAAAAAATAATTTAAAATTTTTTTTAAAAAAAATTAAGTTTCATTAAAAAAAAATCTAATTTTAAATACACAATTTTAATTGAAATAAAAAAATATAAAAATTTTATGTAATTAACAAAAAAAATAATAAAAAAGTAAAACATTTAAAAAAAATATTAAATCCAAATAAATTAAAAAAATATATATATAAAATTTATTGAATTTTATAAAATTATATTAAAAAACTAAACGTAAAAGTTAATAACAAAGAAAAATTATGAAATTAAAAAAAAAAAATCAATTAAATTAAAAGAATTGGCAAAATTTAATAAAAATTATTAAAATAATAATAATAATAATAAATTTGAAACAAAAAAAATTAAAAAAAAAAAAAAACAAAAACAAAACGAATTTTATTTTAAATAATTAAAAAAAAAATAATATTTTGTAATTTAAAAAAAAAAAAAAATCAATTAAAAAAAAACAATTTAAAAAAAAAAAAGTGGTGGTGGTGGGGGCGCAGCCCGCCCATTGGGCGCCAGTGGCCGGCCGGGCGGCGCCACGGGGGCGGCCCAGCCGGCCTCCCTGCCCTTGACGGGCGGAGGGTCGATTCCGGCCAGTGGGCGGGTCGCACCCCCACCACCACCACTTTTGTTTTTTAATTGATTTTTTTTTATTTTTATTTTTTATTTTTTATTTTTATTTTTTAATTTCAATTTTTTTTTTTTTTTTAATTTAATATTTTTATTTAAAATAAAATTCGTTTTTTTTTTTAAAATATATATATACATCTATTTTTTATTTGATTTATTATTTATTTTTTATTTATTTATTTATTTATTTTTTAATATTTATTTTTAAATTTTTTTTTTTTTTTTAAATTTGAATTTCAAAAAATTTAAAATTATTTTTTTAATTCAATTTTTTTATTTTAAATTCAATTTGTTTAATTTTTTTTTATATTTAATATTATAGAATAATTATTTTTTTAAATTTTAAATTTTAAATTTATTTATTAAAATTTTTAAATTTTAATTTAATTTAATTGTTTTTCTTAATTTTTTCGTTTATTTAGTTTTTCATTTTTAAAATCTATAAATGGTTTCACTAAAAAAAAAAAAAAAGCACTAAATTTAGGTATATTTGTTTTTTAATTATTTGCACGTGGTTTTTTTATTTTTTTTTGTTTTTTAATGATAGGTTTTTTTTTTAATTTTTAATTTTTCTTTTTCTTTTTCAATTTTAATTGTTTTTTTTTCAATTTGTTTTTTTTTTATTTTAAAATTTGTATTTTTTTCCTTATTATTATTATTATTTTTAATTTAAATTTTTAAATTTAATTTTTTTTTTTTTTAATTTTTTTTTTTTCTAAATTTTAATTTTGTAATTTTAATTATTTAATTTTTTTTTAATATATATATTTTTTTTAATATATTGTTTTTTTTAATAAGTTAGAAAAAAATGTTTTTGTTTTTTCTTTTTTAATTTTTTGGTCAATTTTTGTTTTTTTTCTTTAAATTATGTGTTTTTTTTCTTCAAATTTTGTCATTTCCTTTGATATAATTTTCAAATATTTTTGTTTTTTTTATTTATTTTTGTTTAAATTTTTTATTTTTATGAGCTATTTTTGTTTTTTTTTACATTTTTATTGGTTTTTTTTATTGTTTTTATATATTTTTTTTATCTAAGTTTTGTGTTTTATTACCAACATGAAAATCACCACTCTAAAAAAAAAAGGTTGATGTAGCATCAATACGTTTCAAAAATAGCATGAAAATCACTGCTCTAAAAAAAAAAGGTTGATGCAGCATCAATACGTTTCAAAAATAGCATGAAAATCACTAACATAAAAAAAAGTTGATGCTGCATCAATACATTTCAAAATTAGCATGAAAATCACTAACATTTTAAAACAAATATTCATACTTCATAAATAAAAAATTTAGAGTGTCAAAAATGTGCACCAAAAAAAAAAAATGGTGATTCTGCATCACCACTTTTCAAAATCGAGTGCCTTTTATGCTACCAAAAAAAAGTAGGTAACATTGCGGTTACCTATTTCATCGGTAACATTGTTTTCTCAGTAGTAGGTTAATCAAGAAGAGAATTAAGGACTTCCAGGAGCTGTATATCAGTTTTAGTATACACAGTACCTAGTGTAACAAGATGGTTTTGCATAATAGGATGAAGATCCCTTAATACTGACTTTGTAGCATCTGACACGTCTTCCATTTGGTGTATATGTCTGTCCAAGGTATTATCTTGTGCTAAAATTATTTTATGCTGGTGTAAGTCAGGAGCCTTCATAGCTTGATCAAATAGTTGTTGTGAAATTTCTTAGAGATGATATAATGGTTTATTCGTCTTTGCAAGAACACTGATATAATGGTTTATTTAAATTTAAAACTTGGTGAAATTTTCCTCAGAGTCATCCATGAACTACCTAAGAGAGAGTAAGAATAATTATTCATGATCAATTTCATGGGTAATCTTATTGTGGTAGTGAGTAGAAGGATATGGGAGTGTTATTCGAAGTTCTGCAATAATAACTCACAACTCCTAGTTCACTGTAACAAATTTTGTGCAAGAAGTTTCAATATAGTCACAACATTCGGTAGGAAACCAAATCGAGAAGTCCTCTCAACCATACGATACAAACTCAACTACTGTAGGCCATATTCTATAAAACTTGGATCCTAAATGTACAAGTTGGTTGTGTAGCTTCTCTTTATCATCTTGCAATTGATCTCACTTATTTTTAACCAAAGCGAGTTATTGTTATTGTTGCTCATAGGTAGCAGTGAGTTCAGGGAACTTAGAATTGACAAGAGAGACGTGATATTCTAACTATGTAGCATAGACTTGGCTGAATTGAAGTAAATGTGATTAAGAAAAACTCTAGAGATCATCAATGGAAAGAGTGTTTGATACTGGAAAGCGAGTCTGCAAGGGTTCGATGATAGAAACTGACTTCTCTGAATGACCTAGGGGTTAGAATTCGTGATATTTTATTTGTTATTTATGGATATCCATGTGAATCCTAGTAACAACTAGCACAAGTAGAAGGGGAATGACATCTTGACACTAGGAAACTAATGATAGAAATTCATGATAATTTTCTCAATTCTGAGAAAATGTATCAACTTATTCAACAGAAAGTACTCAAGAATATTTTGGAGGAGGGTCAACTGAAGTGGAAACCATTTTCATTATAATTTCTTCCACCCGAGACTATATCGTGGTGGAGGCTTCAGGAAAAAAGATAACATTCACTAGAATAGAATCAATCTCCATATCAAAATTATCACCAAGGGTAGTATGAGGATCAGAGTGGTTGGAAATAGTCTCGAATGAAGAAGAATTTTTGGGCAAGGATTTATTAAAATGAAGGGGCGACAATTGTTTCTATTGCTCATTTATTTGGATGGCTTCACTAGTATCAGTAGCACAATTTTGAGGAAGATCAATTAGGCCAAAAAGCTCAGGATTTGGATTTGGACGACAGAGTTCAGTAAAGAGTGCTACTAGGTTAGTGAAAAATGTAATGGTTTCTGCAATGGTGGGTGCAGAAAAAAAAATAAGGGCAATAGTAGCAAGGGGCACACTATAAATATAGGAAACAGGGGTAGTAGACTTTACCATAGAACTAACCTTAGACATAGTATTGAGGGAATAAGAGATTCTCTCTTGAATATTCTTCATCAATGACTGGAGTTCCTTTTCAATTCCTATTGAACGCTTCTCAGAAATCGACAGAGAAACATTTCCAGAATCGAGTGGCTACATGCCTTCCAAAGAATATAATATTTCATCACTGTGCTACATACCTTGAATGCGTGACCACGATATTGATTTTCTATGGAATGCAGTTTCAGTCATATAAAAGTGTAATTTTCTCATATAAAGGTTGTTTCTTTCACGATATGCGCTTGAACATATGTGTTGATGTGGATGGCACCAAACCACATCTGATGAGCATATTTTTCGAGAAGAAGGATCAATTCCCTTGGCACATTACATGTGACCTCCTCCATCTTTTTATACCATCTCTCAAATGTCTTTTCATTGAATTAGTTGTTAGCTAAATCGGCGACAATTCTCCATCTATAATAGGCATAAGTTAAGGCTTCACCATCTTCTACATCATCGTGTTCTCTACCTTCTCAAGTGCGCCACTTTGTCATTGTGATAGCGATAACTAGATAACCTAAAATAAAATAGGTAGTGCACTTGTAAACATCTTCACAAGCCTCAAAATGCTCATTCAAAAATTAACTCCACCAATTTAATTGCCCACCTTTATTGCAAGATGTTGGAACGGGGTTCCCTAAGCTGCATTTTCGGTATAATTATGTAATAGTTGGTCTTGCATAGTGGTTTTGGGGTGGGTCAAATCCCCCAATGTTTTGTAATGGGCTAAAGGGTAAACCTAGGCTCCGCAAACCATGATTTGCAAACCGTAGGATAGCAAAGGCTACGATGATATAAATAGATAGATAGTTGGGTCTAATAGGTAACAAAGAAGTAAGATTGATGTTGAATTGTTGATCTGTCTTGGCTAGTTTTGCGCAAGGACTCCTGTTAGCTGTGTGCACAGAGATCCTCAGTCCTGCTATGTACGGACCCCATTGGTTGTGTGCGCAAGCTGCATTTTGGGTTGTAATTGGGTTTTTGGATACTAATGAATGTGGAATATATTTGAAGTATCTTTATGATATCTTGATAGATCGTGTTTATTACTCAAGTGCATATGTGATATTTATTTAAGCTACGAATGCATCTGTGATCCAAGAAATAGCTGCGATTGTAATTCTCACTGATGGTAATTGTTGATGTGCACGTGGATGCGAATGTATTGATCAGATATGTTAATGATAGTAGCTTTGTTATGATTACGTGTTGATTATACTTTTAAAGAGATTGCGAGTAGAGTCATTATGTGCGAACCTGATAGTTACAAATTCAGATATTCCTTAATTACCTACTCTCTCCCAGGGTGCGGAAACCCGGTTCCAACACCCTCCCATACTACTTAGGGTGAGACCTTGGCCTGCGAAAGTAGGCAATTGTTGAAAGGGCCAGTAGTATAGGGTTTTTCTGGAAAATATTAACCTCTGAACCTGGGTTAGGACCCCTCAAGCCAAAAAATGGTTCTGTTGCCGAGATTAGGAGCATTTTGAGAGAGAGATCGGGTAATGCCATGAGGCCATTGGAGACCTGAGAAATTGGAGCTTGAAGATTGGTTTGAAAAACATATTTAGGAATTTTATGTAAAAGAGAATCGCATCATGAAGCTAACAGCTGACAAGTGGAAGAACGAGTATATTTTCACGAAGGTATATGAAATTTTCTTTGTGACTTTTGTGCACGAACTCTAGTAGTGGCTAGCAAGGCTAGTAGAATTTCAGACATGTTGGAAAGACGATCAGATTACGCAGTGGACTCCGGAATTGATTCAACAGTTGGAGAAGAATGACAATACGATCACCCTTATGGTAGATCATTGGGTGGACAACGTGCTAGGAGGGTTTGTAACATAATTCACAGTCGATCAATTCGTATCCTATTCTGAGGCAGAGCGGAGGTTCTTCAAAGGATTCCAGGGTAAGTTCTTGCAAACATTTCCATTACTAATTAAAATATTACTGTGCGAAAAAATCATTCTGTGTAGCCACACTAAATGAATTACCTCCAATTAGAGCGAGAGTACAACACGAAGTGGTAAGTACTACCAGACCAACCGAGAAGGGGATAGATCCATCTACAGCCCATTAAGAGAGTCAGTTGCGCATGCAGGATGTAGTCCTCTGGCTACATAGCCTTCAAGTCATCATAATGGCAAGAACTCCCCCACACCTTCGCCATCACCGGAAGAAGATATGGCCACACACATGAAGCTACCTGCCTTTAAGGGTGTAGGAGATGAAGATATGGGCCGATTTTGGTTCATAGCGGAATGAGTATGGACTGCGTAGAATGTGGTTAGTGATGCTATAAAAATGGCGTAGCTATCCATTGCCTTTGAAGGAAGGGCCTTGGATTGGTACATGGGGTACATAAGCCATCATGCGGATCCTTCTATTCATGATATTAAGAATCCCTTAAAACAATAGTTCCAGAACCCTAAATCTTACTCTCAACTGGTGGTCAACTTAAAAGACTTTAGAAAAGGACCCACTGAGTCGGTATGGGAAGAAATATGAGGGGTGGGGGATTTCAGTATGACGATAGACAACACAAGGAATGGTTTATCACCATGCTACTACCTCACTTGCATGGACCTATGGGTCGGCAAGCGATTGAAACACAATAGAAAGCCTTAGAGATTGCTATGAATCTAGAAGCTATGCTAAGAGACGATGCCCGATTTGCGGTACAAAAAATCGAGGGACAGCTGGAGGAAATGCACCCCGAAATCCAGAATCTACGGAACGAGAGAGGAAAAGAGGCTGGCCCAGATCTATGGTGTATAAGATGCAGGGTTTCTGGCCACACCAAGATCAATGTCCTCTACTAACGGACTACATGAAGGATGGGGGGCCCAACCCATTGCATCCTAAAGAGGCCTACGAGAATTATAGTCCTTCTAGACCTTTCTAAAGGAGAGTGGTATACAAAGCCTATGCGCGAAGGATACGATGTGGATCATATTTATAAACTAACCACCCAGGATGAGGATTGGATTAATCCTATAGCTGATGGTGTGCTTTGCTGGGAGAAAGATAGTGAATGCCTCTCTGACTCCGATGGGGAGATAGAAAATTGGTAGAATCGGTTATATGACGTATCTGCACTACGATAACTTAGGATCACAAAGAGCTTCTGGTGTATCTCCTCAGAGGTAAGAAAACTGCCCTACTTTGATGGTTATGGTAGTATTAGGGATTTTTTGCGAGAATTTGAAGCTGAAGTCCCAAGGGAGCAAAGAATGTGGGCGCTTAACCTAGCCATGCGTGCAACCCCGACGCGGTGGTGGGAAACGCATAAGGGAACCTTCCAGGATTGGGAGGAATGTCGTGAGATGATGATCCTACAGTTCAAACCCCCGGTTCACCTACGCATGGAGAATTTCCTTGGCCAAGGAGACCCACACAAGCATGTGGCCCCATGGATGGAGGTATGTTGTGAAAGGACCATGGACGAATGGGTCCACTTGTTTATTCATACCTTGGGGAAAATTCCCACTCCATGGTATCTTGACATGGAACTATATCAACGTACCCCCCACTTGGAAACCATGACGGACAATTTCATGGGGACGTTCGGGTTGATAGGAGAAACTGAGGCATTGGATGAAGCTTTGCAGGACATTGATTCCCTGGTATTCGATGAATCATGCCCTCATATGGAGTATGGGGCACCAACTTGTGATATGTAGATGCAGGATATTGTTAAATTTCGAAATCTGTCAATAAAGGAATGTAATGAGGACCCGCGAAACATTACTATCTCGGAATCAGAGGGAGAACGCACAGTAGCTGGACCACCCCTGCAGACTGTCGATGTGACCAAGCCTCTTAAGCTAAAATAAGTCAACATTGGGATAAAAAAACAACCTAAGCTAGCTAAAATTGGGGACTATTGTTATGATGACACTGTAGGGAAAGTCGCAGAGCTTCTCACAGAGTACGAGGACCTGTTTCCTACAAAATTAGCAGAACTCAAAGGTATTACAGGGGACCTAGGGTTCATGTGCATTACTCTAAAACCAGATGCGCACCATGTTAAGAAACGACCTTATCAATTGAACCCCAAGTATAAGAATAAAGTCAGGAAATAAATCGACAAAATTCTAGCCGTAGGTATCATCGAACCAGTAGAATAGTTAGATTGGGTAAGCCCTATGGTGGTCTAGGAGAAAAGGGCTAAAGGAGAAGTAAGAATATGTGTTGACCTGTGCAAATTAAATGTTGCCTGCGTTCATGATCCCTTCCCTACACCATTCTCTGACGAAATCCTCGATAGTCATGTGGGAGGGCAGGAAGCATACTCGTTCACTGACGGGTTCTCAGGCTGCCAACATATCAGGATCGCACAAGAAGATCGTAGCAAAAATATGTTCACCACTGAATGGGGATCCGTCCAGTACACTGTCATGTATTTTGGGCTCAAGAATGCCCCCGCCATCTTTTTGCAGGTGGTGGTTGCAGTATTCAAAGAATTCATCCACAAGTTCTTGGAAGAATATTTTGACGATTGGAAAGTATTTTTCTTGGTAAAGAATCACGTCTTCATCCTGTGCATGATGTTGGATGCCTATAGAAAGCACCATATTTCCGTGAATATTAAAAGGTGCATATTTTTCGTACCTTTTGGGATCATTTTAGGCCACATAGTTTTTCGGAAGGGACTGATGGTGGACCCCGCCAAGGTAGCAGTCATCATCAACCTGGCAGTCGCTACAACCAAGAAACAACTGCACTCCATCCTCAGGAACACAGGCTACTACAAGAATTTCATTCAAGGGTACGCGCTGATCACGACACCCATGGAAAAGCTGCTAAAGAAGGACGTATCATTCTTTTGGGACGACGAGTGCCAGAAGAGATTTGAACTACTGAAGGAAAAGATGGTCTCTCCACCTTTCCTCATATTTCCTGATTGGGCGAAGGTTTTACATGTCGATGTCGATGCTTCACGGATTGCCCCAGGAGCTATCCTTACGCAGCCTGGGGAAGGGGACAATGAACACCTGGTTGCATTTTCAAGTGTAAAACTCTCTAGTGTGGAGCATAATTACTCCACTACTAAGCACGAGGGGCTGGCCATGGTATATGCCCTTCAGAAATACTGGCATTATCTTTTATGGAGGCACTTCAAGATGTTCACTGACCACTCAGCTTTAAAGTACCTAGTGAATAATCCTCTGTTGGGCGGGGAAATTTGTTGATGGCTACTGCTATTTCAATAATATGACTTTGAGATCATCGTGAAGCCAGGGAGACTAAATGTTGGGCTAGACCACTTATCCCAAATCGAGAATGGTGAGGAACCGACCAACTTAGAAGAAGGACTGCCCGATGTGCAGTTGTTTGCAATTAAGGTCATTGATTCACACTTCACCGACATCATTCACTTCTTAAATACGGGGATGGCACCTACAGAGTATTTGGTTCAATAGAAAAAAGAGTTGGTAACCCACGCAACGGACTTTACCATCATAGAGAGCCACTTGTATAAGCTGGGAGCTGATGAGGTGTTGCGAAGATATGTTTTGGAGCATGAAAGACAAGACATCTTAGAAGAATCCCATGGGGGAGTAGCAGGAGGTCACTACAGAGGGAAAGAATCAGCGCAGAAGATCTTGAGAGCTGGGCTATGGTGGCCCACACTGCATAGTGACTCTCATGACTATTGCAAAGCCTGTGACACATTCCAAAGGATAGGAAAACCATCGCGCAGAGAAAAAATTCCCTTGCAACCACATATGGCCCTGCAAGCATTTGAAAAATGGGTCATCGACTTCATTGGGGCCATCAACCCACCTGGTAAGAAGACAAGTGCTCGCTACATCATCACCACAACTGATTATGTAACCAGATGGGCTAAAGCGCAAGCTGTGAAGGATTTTACTGCAGACGTCATTGCACACTTTATTTTTGAATATATTCTAACCAGTTTTGGCTGTCCAAAGATCTTGATGAGTGATAGAGGTACGCATTTTGTTAATGAAACAATACAGGCTTTCACTGAAGAATTTCGGATCCACCACGCAAAAAGTACACATTATTAGCCATAGGCAAATGGAACCATAGAATATTTTAATAAAATCTTGGAGCAAGCAATGACCAAGGTTTGTAATGTCAATCGAAGCAACTGGAACGTGTGCATCTCATCGGTCCTCTAGGCCTATCGAACCACATGAAAAAATCTCACTGGGAAAACACTATTTTAGATGGTTTATGGAAAGGAGGCCATTATGCCCATGGAGTATATTGTTACAAGCCTAAAAATCATAGCCTTTACCAACATGGCGAAGCTCGATATCATGGAAGAACGCTTAGTGCAGCTAGTCGCCTTGGAAAAAGATCGATTCATTGCTAACTTTCATCAGCAAGTTTAGAAGGCCCGGGAAAAAGCATGGCATGACATACATATTCGGAAAAGACATTTTCGAAGGGAGAATTGGTCTTGCTCTACGATAGCCAGTTTGTGAAGCACCCGGGGAAGTTCCGTCAGCACTGGCTAGGTCCCTATATGGTAAAGAAAATCATTGATGGAGGAGCTATTCGGTTAGCCACACTGCGCAGTGATATGGTACCAAGATATGTCAATGGAATCTATCTCAAACCATACCGAATCAAATAATTATATGGCCAAAGTAGTTGTATGGGGTGGAATACGCATAGGCAGGAGGAAAAACGCAGGCAGGCGTGTTGTACGCGCAAGGTTCAATCGCAGGTCTGGAAGACCGAAGATGTGTGATGGGAACGCAGGGGTTGATTGTAGGTTTGGAAGCTCGGGGAGGTGCGCTAGTGATCAGGTGATCATGTCCTAAGTTGAAAAAAGGCTCAAAATTGGAACTTCTCAAAATTGGTAATAAATTGACCGACTGAATAGTGTTCGTCATTTCGATCCTAATGCAGTGAATGACACTCAAATACGATGTTGGATGTGGAAGATATTCAAGTTTTAATTTTTCTAGTAACCTTCAAAACAACACTTTGGAACTTAAAAAAAATGTAATCTTTAGAAACTATTTTTGTGGAAAAAAATTTCAATTTTTTATGAAATATGGATGGCCTATCAGAGGGTGCCATGTGGCTTGCCTGGAGGTCGCCATGTGACCCTAGGCCTAAAGTTTCAAGCTGTTAAAAAAATTTTGTTTGAAAAGTTTTGGGTCAGCCCCGACTCGAGCTAAACGCTACGGGTCAGTCCAGCCCGACCTGACCCGAATGGGTCACGGGTCACCCGTGAACGGGCGTGCAGAGGTGAACGAAGGCAGGGTCTGCACGAAAAAATTGGTGGTGTTTGCATGAAAGACCGGGTGGTCACAAACAAACGAGTTTGCATGCAAATGTGGTTGGATTTGAATGTGAATGAAGTTTCATGAACGCATTCAGGTCAGTCGGGTAGAGAAAGACCTGACCCGAACGCATTCGGGTCACCTTGTAGCAGCCACATAACAGTTGCATGGAATGGTGAACTGGGGGCTCTAGGTTTAAATCCCATATCATAGAACCAAAAGCTCGAAACCCAGTGCTTAAACCCCCAGTGGTTAACACCATTGATATGGTTTGGCTAACCGCTGCATGTGGCCATATATTAGGTTTTAAATGTGACGGAGTATGGCTTATCCGCAGGGTTAAGGCCGTGGTTTAAACGACGGAAAGTCGATCATGTGACAACGTTCAATTTTAAATTAAATACCAACTAAACCGCCGATGGTTTTGGACCATGCCACCAATTTGGGCAGACAGATCCAAGTTTAACGTTGCTAACTGCAGTCCTCCCAAATGTGGTGGAGGTTTTTTAGGCCAAACTGGAAAAATCTTGTTTTGATCATAAATTTTCCATTACTGAACCTTTTTGGACGAAATTTTAGTCAATTTTGAGTATTCTTAGTATTATAGAGCCATTGGAATAGGTTGTAGAGCCAAAATAGTTGATCTTCAGGTACTTTTTCTTCACGGAAGCTTGGAGAGCCATCAAGGCCTAGAGGGTGTTGGAGCTGTATTGGGCTATGTTTAACCATTTGAGGTGAAACAAAAGTCAATTTATACTTATTTTTTCATTCTGAATTCATTTTTACAACTTTTTTGGTCTGTTTAGACCTTATTTTCACTGTATTACCAATTTAAGCATCATAATATATCAAGGACATGCCCATTGGGAGCCTTGGACCCGGCAGATGTAGCCCAGTAGGGGTGAACTGCCTCATCATGTTTATGTGTGTTTATGGTGAAGTTATTCTACTGTGTTATTCAGGTAAAAGTTGTTAAATAGTAAACTAAAACAACACTCCCTCACACTTAAATTCATAAACAATTACCAAAATCACTTTGTTTCACTTGCAAGACATTACAAACACTTTGCACACTTAATTTAATGGAAATGAATAATTTGAAAAGAAGTACAAATACTTTCATTTTCATATAAGCTAGGTGCACAGGGGTCCTACAAAGATATGAAAACTAGCCGTTGGAACAAAAAAAATCGAGTAAAAATCAGGTTTTACCATTGAAAGGAGTGGGCAGTCAACAATTAATGCGGCGATTTCCAAAGATTTTTACCATTTGCTTGATGGTAATTTTCAGATAAGCCTCACCCAATCGTTGATCACTACCCAAAGATATAAAAGCAGAAGGGTAGCTCAGAAGAGGGTTTTGTGGATTCTGAACAACTGGTGCCTTGCAATTTCTTGTAACTATTGTACTCTCTTTATGTCTACGCATGGTAACCCCTATGATAGTAGCAACCTTGAGTTCATATTCCGCACAAGGATAATTGTGTCCAATACCGCTGAATATTCACAGACCGTGGCCTCGACGGAGAAAGAATCCATGAAGTATTGGAAGTCACCCCTAAAGTTGAGGAGGTTGTGTCCACACCAAGCAAGGGGAAGCAGGTGTAGAAAAAGAAGGGTAAGGGGAAAGGCTAGGAGAAGGGGTAGGGGAAGACATGTACCTCCCCTCGAAACGTGCAATCCTCACCAACGGTGCCCTAGGCACATTCGCCTAACCCATAAAAGAGACCTATGTCTGCTCAAGAAGAGACCTGGATCGCTGAGCCAATAAACTGGCTACCACCCTCGGTGTGCACACCTAAGAACCTCAATGGTATGCGCGCCTATCTGCAAATGCCGGTGATTCTGGGCGAGGTCCCCATAATTGGTGAATCCTTTGGCAAGCTCCACTCTATAAAATTTGACGATCACGACATGGACAACTTGGAGGCCATCCTGGAATTGGCACCTGAACTATATCTCGAAAGGGTATTGGAGGACGATGTGCTGAGGGTAGTCTGCATGGTGTGTGAAAGTGGGTTGGTTGGTTCCGAGTTATTAAACTTGCTACAGATGCCTCACTTTTGCAACTACACTTTCACCGACCGACTTGTGTGACAGCTTCTCGCCCTGATGCATGATGGAAGCTTATGGATCCATGATCGCATTCCCATATATGTCACAATCATTCACTGTATTATTGGTGTCCCCAGGGAGGGGCCAAATCCAATGGAGCGCGTCGGCAAGAAGTACGAGCAACAGATCACCGATAAGGTCCATTACAACTACCATGTTGAGTGGAATACTAGAGGGCTCATCATCAGCACCATTAGCGACCCTGGAACGCGCATGGGTACCTTGTTGCTGGCATATGAAATGATGTGCAAATGACAGGTTGTGACCATCCCCACTTATGTAATTCAATTAGTTGGCTGCTGCAATAAAGGGGTCTAATTCAACTGGTCCCAGTTCCCATGCAACAATTTTTTGGAGAATGTGCGCGAGGCCCAAGATCATGGAAGGGCATTCTGCTACTCCTGGTTGCTGCTCCTCATCGCGTTGGTCACATGGGAAGCCCCTGAAGACTCGGTCCTCCCTGAGCTTGAGCCAGACATGTGAAAGGGGGTGTGATACGCGAATTTGTGGGATTCAAAGGATGAGAAACACATTAAGGATAATAAAGTTTTCTGGGTCTTATCTCAAAGCAGGCTCGCAGCAGCTATTCACTCCTAGCAACGTTTGTCACCAAAAATCTAGGACAAGTACAAGAGCATCGCAGCATTCCAGGTCATGATTCATAATGTGTAGATTCGGGGCCATAAGGATCCGACGTGGGTATCACTGCCATACATGGTCACTAACGAGGAGATTGACCGACTCATTTCCACTTGGCCATGACACTGGAGACTGGGCTTCAAATCAAGTACAACTCACACTGAAGGTACAAGCACTACCCCAAAAACCAACCCGCCTAATACCACCAAAGAGGTAGAAGTTCATGACAAGGATGTAGAGAAGGGTGCAGAGCATGATTCGCAGCAGGACGTGGACACAAAGAATCTAGATGCGTAGGGTGCTAGATCCCTCCATGGTACGAAATGGACCGCCGACCCTCTCAAAGGCCAATGCAAGAAATGACGGGCTACAAACCCCAAGAGGGAAACTGAAGTAACTTTGATTGATGAAGACCTGCAGCAAATCATAGATGTAGTCACCCTCACTTCAGAAGATAGATGGCTCGTGTTCGAAGAGCACCAAAAGGCCACGGTCACTACACTCCAATTTGAGCTTCAAGCTCTACAGCTCAAAACCGATACCTTGCAGAAAAGCATGATTCCGACAAGGCCACCCCGAGAAACTAGCAATGAATTGATTGTCACAACTGAAAGCTGCCTCTGCCCCCTGCCAGGAACAACATTCATCTTGAACTCTCCTGCCTTAGGTGCGCAAGTCCAAGCCTACACAGAGGTACAATTGGATTTGGCCCAGCTTCCGCATGAACCACTATAAGTCCTCCACACATCCCTCTTCGAGGAGATCCTACACAAAGACCGACAGGTGCATCATTAGATCAATACATCTGAGCAGATGATCGTGGAAAAAACCGCCAACGTGTCCCAGGCGCAGGCTGCATGCACTTTGGCCGCCACGCAGTAGACCGAGGTGGAACGCCTGATTACCAGGGTATGCGCAGATGTGACTAAAGATATCCTAGCTTCTGCTACCCCCCCCCAGGAAAATATTGAAGGGATTTTTGTAGCCCTAAAGGCTTCTAGGACAGATATTCGGGCTATCAAGACAAAGATGGAGTAGAAAATTGCTACCTTGCAGGCCAAATTGTAGCCGGAAAATCCACCTGAGGTAAGAGCCCAGCGAGCTGCACTGGTCATAGAGGCCACCAATTTCATCACACCTCATATTTCTTAGGGCGTAGAATTGTTGGAGACAATTATGCAGCTGTGGTCTAAGGTGTAGTGTGATCCTCTCTTTCGCAATTTTGATCAAGAGCTGCGGTAGAAGGAAGAAGAGTTTGAACACCTTGAAGCTACTATGTCCACTTTTATTCGAGCTCAACACCTGACATGACTGCGTACCAGCCACACACTTAGAGATGGAATTAAAGAGCTCCACCATAAAAATAAGGTTCTCAGTGACCACCTTAAGCCATGGGCCGATGAAGCCCTCAAGCTATCTCAGGAAGTGGATGTTGCAGTTAAACAACTGAACTAGACATTGGAAAGTGCACTGCTACTATAAAAGGTCCAACTTTGAAAAATTTGGTGGATATTGCACAAAATGCTACTGCGTAGAGTGAATGAATGCTTCCCCCTCTAGTTGACACGATCAAGCAGCTTCAACTGAAGATGCAAACCCCACGGCCGTAGTGACTCGGGACGAGTCACAAGATTATGTTGGGGGCCTGTTGGTACGAGGTTCCCTAAGCTACGTTTTTTATATAATTTTGTAATATTTGGTCTTCCATAGGGTTTTTGGGGCGCGTCAAAGCCCCCAATGTTTTGTAATGGGTTAAAGGGTAAACCTAGGGTCCGCAAACCATGGTTTGCAGACCATAGCATAGAAAAGGCTACGATAATATAAATAGATAGATATTTGGGTCTAATAGGTAACAAAGAAGTAATATTGATGCTACATGTGAATTTTTGATCTGTCCTGGGTATTTTTAGGTAAGGACTCCTGCTGGCTGTGTGTGCGGAGATCCTCAGTCCTGCTGTGTGCGCGGGCTGTGTTTTGGGTTGTAATTGGGTTTTTGGATGCTAATGAATGCGGAGAATATTTGAAGTATCTTTGTGATATGTGGATTGATCATGTTTATTACTGAAGTGCATTTGTGATATTTATTTAAGCTGCAAATGCATCTGTGATCCAAGAATTAGCTACGATTATAATGCTCTATGATGGTAATTTCTGATGCGCACGTGGATGTGAATGTGTTGATAAGATCTGTTAATGATAGTAGATTTGTTATGATTACATGTTGATTATAATATTAAATAGATTGTGAGTAGACTCATTTTTTGTTAACCTAATAGTTACAAACGAAGTTCTTCCTTAATTACCTACTCTCTCCTAGGTTGCGAAAATTTGGTTCTAGCACCATACCATTCTACTTCGGGTGAGACCTTGGCCTGCGAAAGTAGGTCATTGCTGAAAAGGCCAATAGTATAGGGGTTTTTTGGTAGACCTTAACCTTTGAACCTGGGTCAGGACCCCTTAAGGCAACACAAGCTTCTGCGATAGAAGACATAGGAGCCAAGGTGTAAGACTCTATCAGAAGACACAAGTGCAATGATGCACAAATGACAAGTGATAAGTATTATACATAATACATGATGAAATTTTGATGTAACTTGATCGTGACCCAACAACTACAATACTAACCAAATAATGGAAAATCCAAATATCCTCACAAATACCATTGTAAAATTTTTCGAATTGAATGGAAGATTTAAACCACGAATTGAAAGGACTGGGATAATAACTGAATTACATATAGAAAGACATGAAATATTTATAAATTAAGAAACAACCGTTATGGAGTATAATAGACTTAATGACAGAAAACGTGTATACTTGTGAATGAATATTTCACAATACAAACAAACTAACATCTCTGTGATCGCAATGAGTTGCATCATAAGAAAAATTAGATTGCACAATATATGCTTCTAAACATGATAGCAACTAAAAGAATAAACTTTTAACAAAATTGACGCAACCAACTTAACTCTAAACCTAACTATCACTCTATTTGCAGAGAGTGGTCAAAATAAAAATAAGTTCATGAGCCATAGTAGGGTTTCAGAATGCACCATTCACCCAACCAAATAAAAGGATATCATCCAACTGACCAATTTTGACAACTCCAGATTCTCTAACCTCGACAACATAGAATGGGCCAAGCCAATGCATTTGTAATTTACCTGGATTCCTAAGATATTTACTTTCATAAACTATTACTTGGTCACCAACTGGAATTATTCTTAATGTGTCTATTGTGCCAATATGTTTTCCTTTCTTTTTAAACAATATGATGAAAATTTTCAAGGAATCAATGCTCATATAGTTTCCACAAATCCTGTACTGATTCTGAAATTGAATCATTATAAAACATCCTAGTGGATTGAGAAATAAAAATATTTTGAACTATAAATTTATCTAGAACCATTTCTTCCCATCAATAAACAAGTTCGAATGGTAAATACTTGTGCAATCATTTAATTATAGTATGATAGGACCATGGAGTTTGGTTTAACCCACTCATTCGAATCGTACCTATTTATATAAAAAACATTAGTGATACCCATTTCTAGGATTTTATTAAAGGCTTCAACAGTTCCATCCACTTGCAAGAGATAAGGATGATTTTTGGGGTGTCGAATCATGAAATGACGCAACATGGAGCTAATTTTTTCATTAATAAAATGAAAGACCTGGTATCTTGTAAGACTTATAGGACACCGAAACCTGGTAATAATATTTTCAAATATGAATCATGTAGTAATATTAATAGTGAAATTCTTAACAGGAGAAGCTTCAGACCAATGGTTCAGATAATCCATTTCAATGACGATGTGCCTAGCATTAGAGTGTCATGTAGGTAGCTTAATAGGCTTAAAAAAATCAACCTCCCATTTTTGAAATGCCTCGAGTTCTGTGACTAGATGTAGAGGAAGTTCATCCCAATGAAATGTTTGGCAAACCCTTTGAAAAAAAGCATACTTCTTAACATAACATTTAGCATCCTTATATAATGTTGGCCACCATAGGCCAGCCTGTAAAACTTTACGAGAAGTTTCTTTTCCTCCAACATGACCTCATGCAACCCCTTAATGAAATTCCCACAAAATGTTGTCCCTTTCATGGTTCAAAACACACCCACACAGAATTTGATCAAGTCCCATTTTATATAATTGTATTTCAATAAGTCTATTGTCAATAGTGCAGATGACCATATGCTTCTATGGAGTCATGTAATTATCACGGCACTTACTAGTTTCTAGAAACAATGCAATATCCTCCATATAATTTGGTACTTATTTAATCTTAAACGAATATACATCAGATAATTTTTCATTCAATGATCCACCAAATTAACCCAACTCTAGTCAAGATAGATGATCCAAACCCACATTCGAGCGGACTCTCTTGACAATATCTTCAAATGAAAATTATTGAAACAACATGATCCATCTGCATATTTGTAATGACACTGGTTAAAACTTCATGTAAAGGTTAATAAAGGAAAAATATTAACCATGGTCATGGGACACATATTCCAAGCCAAATGTTGGGAAAAAAGTCGTAGTGGGTATTCATTTGGCTGTTGATGCCTAAGGAAATTACCAAAGGAAATGGAAAATTCTTTGGAGTGGAATTTATTGGAATTTATTTATGAAAATAATGGAAATTAAGAGAAAAGGAAGGTGAAATGTCATAGGTTGCATGTGAGTATGAAAATTAAGGAAAACAATGGAAAATTGAAGAAGTTAGAGGTCCCATTAATAAAAAGGCTTATGAGGATAAGTTCGTAACTATTTCTCAGTTCAATTTTGGAGCTCTCTCTCTCTCTCTCTCTCTCTCTCTCTCTCATTCTTCGACACATAGAGCTCTCTCGGAGCACTCTAGCATTGGATCAAGTAAGGAAAAGGAAGGACAAAGGAAGCAAAGATAAAATAAGAAAGAGAAGGATCAAGTAGATAAAATGAGATTATTTGGAGGTATCTATTTGAATGTGAAATTAGTGCTCTAGATTTTTCATGAATGGTACATGCATGCACATATTTCGTTCTCTTATTGTCATTGGCATGTGATTTTCCAGGTGTGACAGTGTTCCTTAACGTAGCCTTTCAATTTCTGAATAGCCATGGTGGGTTGGGTTCTCTTATATTTGGTTGAGATGGAATTCTGGATGGTTTCGAAACTGACTGAGGTGGTCTCTGAAATAAAAAAAAAACGACCTAGGAATCCTTGGACAGAAGAAGGGGAGATTGCTGTAAAGCCAGATTTTGTGTGCCTCGGAAGGCCTAAGAATCCTTGACCAATTAATGGTGGGATATATAGTAAATCCTAGAGGTGTGCACCCTAAATTAGGCCTAGGAATCCTTGACTCGTGTATGGCGGGATATATGGTAAAACCTAGAGGGTCAAGTCTAGAGTAGGCATAGGAATGCTCGATCGGTGAATGGTGGGATATACAGTAAATCCCAGAGACTAGGAGGCCAAAAAATTCTTTACAGTGTAGGTGGAGAAATCTGCTGACATCCATGCTTGTTTAGGGCCTAGTGATCCAGTGGGGATTATGGGAAAGCCTGAGGAAACTTCGTTTCTTTTGGTTTTGAGTCCCACTTGGAATATTGAATGGGGGTGATTGGCTGAAAGAAAGATCTGGTTCACCCAATCCATGGTCAGGTGGTTCATCCATTAGGGGAATTTTGAGGTCTAAAATGGGCGTCCTATGGAAATTATAAAATAATAGTGGAAATTATAAAATCATATTAGATTACATCATCAAATTTTAGAGGGAGAAAGGAAAGAACTATTTTTTCAACTCGGATTTTCAACTTATCTCCGTATGGGTTTACTCAAAGTTTCAGCGGAAACACTCGTTCGATGCAAAATTTGATTCCTCATACAAGGAGTACCCATGTTTCATACTTTCAATGTACCCTGCTACACGAAAAATGATAAATACATGAAAAACGTGATTGCAATCATGCATTTTCATGTATTTCTCATTTTTCATGTAGAAATTTCCATTGAAAGTATGCAACATGGGTACTCCTTGGATGAGGAATTAAATTTTGCATCCAACGACTACTCCCACTAAGATTTTGAGTAAAACCTCAGGGAGATAAATTGAAAATACGAGTTGAAAAAATAGTTTTATTATTTTATTAGTTTTTAATATTTTTAATTTTTTACTTAAAAGGTGGTGAATCATCCCCCATGGTTTACATCATCATATTGTATCTTATTGGTTCTTATAATGTTTATTTTGGTTTTACATTTTTCTTAGGAGGCCCATTTTAGACCTCAAAATTCTCCTAATTGAAGTCCCAAACCTGGTTGGATTTTGCATTCATTAATAAGAGCTTCTTCTCCTTCGTATTTCATGTGTAAATGTATTAGTTTTTATGTGGATTTTATTGTTGCTATATTTTTGTCATTTCTATTGGTTATCTATTGGTTATAAGCATGTTTTATGACAGACTTCATGTATGGTTCTCATCATTTTTTGATTAAAAAATGAATTTACAATGAATATATGTCATAATACATGATAATGAATCTATTGTGATAACACAACAATTCTTCTTTAAAAATATCAGATAAGCATGAGACCCCTATGCTTAGATATGTTGTTACGACATGTAGATTGCATATTTGTGAAATTTTTGATGAAATTATTGTCATGTCTAGTAGGGGTCAGATGAAGCACATACACCAATGATTGCATTGGTATCTTTTTTTCATTGTTGTTATTCATTTTTGGAAGTTTCATGGACTTCTGGGTAGTGTCCTGAGACCTAGCCCTGAAAATGTGGCTCAGAATTTGGGGTTGCTGGCACAGAACTACTTGGAAAATTCCATAGTCATTGGCATGAATTGTAGTGGGAGTGACTGGAAGGCCTCAGTCACATGCATCAATTGTCATGGGAGAGGCTGATGGTTCATATCAACAAAATGACAAGTTGCGACAGGGGTTCATCACTTGGAAGGGCTGGTTGGCTCCTTAAGGCTATTTAGCAAGTGTGAAAGGTCAAATTGGCTTGGTTTGTGGGTTCCAATTCCATAACTATACATGGGAAATTGAATCACATCATAGTAGCCTCTTGTCGCATGTTTACCTCAGAGGACCGGTTAACTTGGGTAAATTTTGGAGGAGGGTGTTATAGAGTGGTATCCCAGCATTGTTCACACCTTTGACTAGATAGGCAGTGTGTTGGTCATGAATACATGTCAGATGCATATGTTTTATTCATGATTGAGGTATATGTGCCTGTTGTGTATGCATGGTGGTGGCCATGGTTGTAGTTGTGTCAACATTTGAAAGTGGATGGTGTCGTTGATTGGATGTGGTAATCATGAGTATATGTCGGTTATGCATTGATTATGAATATTAGTGTTTATATGCTTTTGTGAATACATCTACATGGTGATAATTGTTGTGCACGAGGTCATAGTATGTTGTCGGTATGATCATGCATTGATAAGTAGCAAAAATTTTGAAATGATGTTTATATGTTGTTATGACTATGATTATACATGTATCATGCTAATAAAGTTGATCTTGTAGATGAGATATTCTCCCTTGAGCTATACCAAGGTATGTTGATTATTTTATGGTTTGGTTTTAGCTGACATGGTATACTTGCAGGAAAGAGATGAAGATGACTAGAAATATGGTAGACTACAGTTCTTGAGAGTCTCCCTATGGATCAAATGAGGAATATGGTGGTGGGAATCCTTTTGACAATTAGCAGACACATTGAGATTCTTGAAGGAAGAAATAAGAAGTTGGAAGGTATATAATGAAAGAATAATTCAAGCATAGGAGAAACAAGCAGAAGTCAATGCAATAATCCTTTTGAGTTTGTCAAAATTGCAGAGACAAGGACCACTTTGGATCATCCATAGGAAGGAAGGAAGGATATTGGATACTCTGGATTTGTGAGATATAGATGATACGATCATGGAAGGAAGGATATTAGATACTCTGGATTTGCGAGTTGATGGACACACGTTTTACTCTAGTTATTGTTCTGATAGACACTATGATGTTCATCATTATCATTCTTACAAGAGGAGTGGCATGGGATATTTACCCGAAGAGTTCAAGAAAGAAAAGCCACCTACATTTGATGAATATTTGAAGAAACCATAAGATTCTAAGGCATGGTTACTGGGGATGAAAAAATTATTTAAGTTGCATGAGTACACAGAGAACATGAAGGCTAGAATACCTATCTTCATTCTCAAATCGAAAGCATACATATGATGGGAAGATGTGAAATGGGTTAGAGACATTAGGACATAAGACTTGAGTTTGCATGAATTCGAGAGACTTTTTAGGAATAAATACTTGTGAGAGAGGTACTTCGATAAAAAATCCAAGGAATTCTATGAGTTAAATATGGGATCGATGACATATCAGGAGCATAATACCAATTTCCTAGAGTTATTGAGGTATGTACTGTACCTTAAGGATGAAAAGGATAAATTTCAGATATTTTTCAGTGGATTTCCATAAGAATTTAGAGATGGGATTGAGTATGTTGAGCCTCGAACACTTGAGGAATCTATTGGGAGATTCAAACAATTTTATGAGAAGTCAAAATGTTAGAAAAAATATCAACAAGGATGGAAATGAAAAGACAAAGGTAAAGGTAAATGGCAGCCAAATAGAACAAGAACTAAAAAAGAAAAAAAGAAAAAAATGTTGTACCTAACAAGAAGTTTAACATAGTTAGACACAGACATGGGTGATAGTATAAAAATAGAGGTGATGGTACATGAGGGTTGTAGTGTTTAACATGTTGTAAGGAGTATATAGAATGGGATTGTATGCAAAATCATGGTGGTAGGCCTCGAATTTACAATGCACAGGAATCACAAAACCTTGGGGATGTTTGGTAGATCATTCCTCGCATCTATGAAATGTTGGATAACATGCATGAAAATCACCGGGTGTCTATTATCGATATGAAATATAAGATTTGTGATGAATTTTTTTTTATTTTGATTGACCCTAGATCTAATTATAGTAATGTTAACTACAACATGGTCGATAAGTGTGTTTTGAATAAAGAACAGCATGTAAAACCTCGATCAGTGCAGTTGGCTACAGGTACAAAGAATAGGGTTCATCATTGGGTAATAGCTTGTGCATTTGAGTTGAATAGTATGCCTACATCAGCACATTTGAATTTATTTGCATTCAGATAATTTAATATGCTATTGGGTATGGACTAGATATATCCTCACTTAACTAAGATAGACTGGAATGATAAGGCTATTGAGTGTTTGAATGAAAATGGAGAACAAAGAACCTTACATGGTAAGAAGAAAGCACATCACTTAGAATGGTTATAGCTATGTAGGAAAAGAACAGTTGTAGGAAAGTGTGTGTGTTATTTGCAGTACATATTTCCAGTGATACAGGTAAGGAGGATAAGGATGTATAGGTATTGAATAAGTACCCGATCTTGCAACAGTTTCAAGATGTTTTTCTGGTAGATATTTCAGAGTTTCCACCTCACAGAGAAGTTTAATTTTCTATTCAGTTGGTACGAGTGAAACATGAGCATCAAAGGAAATGTACAAGATGAATACTCCAGAGTTAGTAGAGTTAAAGTTGTAGTTGAAGGAAATTCTTGGGAAGGGATACATTAGGTCAAATATGTCACTATGGGGTGGACCAATATTGTTTTTGAAGAAGGAGGATTGTACTATCAGGCTATGCATTGATTACAACTAGTTTAATAAGGTGACCATCAATAATAGGTATCTGTTGTCAAGGATTGATGAATTTTTTGATAAGTTGAAGGGAGAAGTACTATTCTCTAAGATTTATTTGAGGTCAACGTATCATCATGTTGAGTCTAGGAATTTTCCTCTTTTCCATACACTTTCCCATATCTTTTTCACTCACCTAAACCTCCAAAATTGTCAATATCATGTGCAAAAGGGTATCTAACATGGTTTTTAATTATGTTTTTGTGTTTTCTATTTGATTTAGATTTTGTTCATACAGCTACGGAAACTTGTCACTTTCCGCAGCTGCTGCAACTTTCCGCAGCTATTTTGTGGAAATCTATGTTACAGGTGTCCACGAAGGAAACGAGCCACATGGGCAGGCTAGGAATGACAAGGACATGGTTCGTGTCCTATTGGTTCAAGTAAATTCGTCAAAGAAAGCCGCGGTCAAATCCATCCACGTGGAAGTCAACTATGGAGTTCTATGTCGGCTGGACTCTGTTTCGTGGCATATAAACATCCATACGGCCGTTTCCAAGCTTGCGGAGGTTAATTGACATCTGTGCAAAGTTCTGGAGTTGAATTCAAGCGCCCACCTTCCATAGATCCGTTTTCCAACATGGCCATACTTCTATATCCGTGGCCTTAGTGGTCTACGTGCTGGCTGCTATCATAAACTTCAGGAGACAGTTACAGTTTATTGCTTTATATAGAGCGTTTGCATACGCACGTAGAGTTAGTTGATAGTTGCTGAGTTGATAGCTGTTGAATTGTTAATTGATAGTTGATGTGTGTACTCTGTTATGTAGTGATTACGTTGCCTTGAGCCGTAATACTACCAGTCTGTAATGAACTGCCTTTTAATGTGAAAAACTCTGTTTTCAACTTAATTTGTGTTGAGGATCGTTACCAAAGCTGCGTAGAGGGCCCCTGCTCAGCCGAGGTTCTGTGTATTAATGTTTATATTTTTCATTTCATTTCTTTAAACAATCATTGTATCATAACCCATTACATGTTCATATTTCATAGTTGCTTCATTTCTGTTCATTAATTTCCATTGCATTCTTGTCTTTCATGTTTTTATGATTATTAAATCACTGATCAGTTTTCTTGTGCAGGTTTTAGGTAGATAGCCCGGGGCATTTTCATAGTATTTTAGCTAATGATATGAAACTGACATTATTCTGCTGCTAGTTTCCTTTTCATAGCATTTGTTTAACTTCAGTTTTGCTTTGTTCATTTCAGTTTTGTTTATCTGATTCGGTAGTTAAATTTAAATATATTAAGCTACTCATAGTGTCTTCGGTTACCTCCGAAAGCCACAGCTGGACTGATGGTGAGGGGCTGCATGATGAAATGTGTAGTTTAGTATTAGTTTCCTTTATGCAAAATTAGATATATTAAGCTGCTCATAGCGTCTTCAGTTACCTCCGAAAGCCACAGCTGGACTGATGGTGAGGGGCTGCATGATGAAATGTGTAGTTAAGTATTAGTTCCTTTTCTGCAAATTTAGATATATTAAATCATGTATGACATCTTCAGTTGCCTCCGAAAGCCACAGCTGGACTGATGGCGAGGGATTGAATTATGTGTGTATGGTTTAGTATTAGTTTACTTTCTGCAAATTAAATAATCGGTTACACAAGTTGTTTATGATTACTTCCGCAAGTCATAGCTGGTCTAATGATGAAGGGTCAGAAAATGAATTGATATGTCAGTTTGGAATTTATTTCATTGCAATTTTGAATTTCCATAGCGTAGTTTCTTTTGTGTTCGGTTAGCGACAGAATAGTTTAGTTTTCATGTTCACTAGTTTCTTGTTTTGATTCATTAGATTAGCAGCACTTTTCATTTCAGCAGTTTACTTTCTTTTGTCATTATAATTTCAATTTGCTTTTAAAGTTTCAAGATTGGTAAATCATTATAGGGGATATCACTTCCTTGAATAAATATAACCAAGCTTGCTTTTCACTTTAGAATTTCCATTTTACCTTAGAAAAACCACAAACGACAAAAAGTTAAGAAAGAGGTTATCTTGCACATATAGTGCGCCGCACTTCATCAGCTTACGATTCCCGGATTGACAATTAAATGCAGCAATTTAGGACACACTAAATTGACCAAACATTTTGGCGCCGTTGCCGGGGAAGTGTAACTAGGTAGCCAATTTCTTAAAAAAAAAACACAAAATCATGAAAGAAGGGAAAACTTGATAACTTCTTGAAGTATGCTCTCCTCTTGCACCTAGTGTGATCTGGAGGATCAGAAAAGAGAGTTATTGGTTTAGTAATTTCTTAAGTATGCTCTCTTCTTGCACCTAGCATGATCTGGAAGATCAGAAAGAGAATTATTAGCCCAACTTTTTAAAAAATAAAAAAATGACATGCATAGAGCAAGAGATTCTAGGGGAAGGTTTATAGCTAAAGCCAAGAGTTCGATTTTCACAACTCCATCTTCTTCAAGGCATAGACCCGATTCACCACCATCTACCCCTAGCCTTAAGATTTTTGGAAGTCAAAGAACAGCTGAATTAGAGGATTCTCCTATACCACCTACTAAAACCCACTTAGAAAACAAAGAAACTTTCTCTCATCCTTCCTTGGTAGAAGAACTAGAGGACTATAAGGACTCTAAAGAAACTATCATGGTAGAGGAAGTGATAAATAGAGGTGGAGGTAGAGGAGGAGGAGATAATGAAGATAACAATGGTGAAGGAAATAACGATAGAAATAGGGACAATTTTCTTGGATTCCCTATAGTTGATGAGGAAACTCATGCAACAATGAAAAATATCTCACCATCTGTTCTCCCTAAATTTTATGGATTACGAAGTGAGGATCCTGAAACATTTCTATTTGAGTTTGAAGTAGTGTGCCGAACTTATGACTATATGGAAGATTCTCAAAAACTCAAATTGTTTCCTTCAACATTGAAGGGATCTGCTTTGAAATGGTTCATGGGATTAGCCACTCAATCTATCGGGACTTGGAATGAAATGAAACAAACATTTTTGGATAGATACTTGGACTATTGTATGCCCACCAATCACAAGGATGAGGTATTCAAAATGATGCAAAAAGAAGATGAAAATTTGGAAGACTTAATTGAAAGATTTCAATACAACTTGAAAAGAGCAAAGATGAGCAACCTAGATAATGAAACCTTGAAAGCCCTCCTATTAAAAGCCATTAGAGATGAATGGATAGACATTTTAAACATGATGGGGAAAGGAGACATTTCTCAACTCCCATTTCATGATATAATAGAACTATGTATCCAATTCTCAAGGGGAAGATCTAAAACTGGAAAAGGGCCTAGGGATTCTTCTCTTATTAGGGCTAACAAATCTGCAACTGGATCAGTAAGTAGGGCAGAGATTTGTAATATGCTTGATGAGTTTAAAACTGATATCTTAGGGGGTCTTAGTGAACAACTAGACACCCTTAAAATCCAAAACAAGCAGAAAGCAGAAACAGATGCTTTAGCCATCTTTTGTCCGAAATGTAGAAAGAAACATGCTTTAAGGAAATGTCCCTTGGATGCAAAAGTTGTAGAAACATGTATGATTTTCTCAGAAAATCATGAGATCAAGGATTGTCCTTCAATCCCTGGACTCAAAGCTGTTTTTCAAGAAGATCCAAATTCAGTAGAATCTCTCTGTTTTGTCGCAAGGAGACCTTAGCAGGGACAACAATCTCAAGGGTTTAATAACCCTATGAATCTTCAAACCCCACCAAATTGGACTCCTTGGCAACAATCTTGGCCCCAACATCAAAATTCATATCCTCCATGGGTACAAGGGATGCAAAATCCTTATGGGAGATTTGCTCAATTTTATCAATATCCTCCATCTTTTCAAAATCAACAAGCTCCACAACTTCCAAGCCCAAATCCAAAACTTTCATTGCCATTTCCACAACAACAACCTTCTCAACAAAATACAAATCCTCAACTCATGCTCCCATACCAACAGAAGACAAATCAACTTCCAGCTCAGCCATTGCCAAATCCTAACAATAAGAATCCTCAAACTACTTATATGGTAGAAGAACAACAATTTCCTACCTATATGATTGTTCCTCTCAACGATGTACAACTCAGATCTGGTAGAGTTTTAGAAAAACCTTCTATAGACATTCAAGAGCAAGATACCTCTGAGGAGGACTCTCTTCAAGTCAATAAGGGTTCTGAGGAAGAATCTCTTCAAAATTAAAAAATTCAAAAAGAAAAAGAAAAGCTAACATCCACAACTCCTATAGTTGAGCAACTTGTATCTTCATCTACACCTCCTTTTCCGGAAAGACTACAAATTGATAAGGGGGTGGAAAAACAAATCTTGTTGCCTAACTATGACTTTCTAGATGAATTGAAGAATTTTTGTATCAATATTCCATTGCTACAAGCCATTCGAGAAATTCCTATTCTAGCAAAAACCATAAAGGAGTTGAGTTTCAAAAGACCAGGAAGGAAGCTAAAGGACACAAGAAGAATCCACCTGGTAGGAAAGATTGCAGACATTATGATGGGAAAAATTGCCATGCAGAAGTATGTAGATCCTGGAAGTCCAATTGTCAAGACACATATAAATGGGATAGAAATTCCAAACACATTGATTGACTTAGGGGTGCTATCAACATTATGAGTAGACAGACTATGGAACAGTTAAAACTTCCTAACCTTCTTTTTACACCTACTTTATTGCAACTTGCAGATCGATCGGTTATTAAACCAGATGGTGTATTAGAAGATATTTCAGTCTCCTTAGATTCTTGGGAATATCTAGTAGACTTTATGATTTTGACTCCCAAAAGTAATCTAGGAGGACATCCAATTATCTTAGGAAGACCTTGGCTGGCCACAGCTGATGCTTTTATTAGTTGTAGATCTGGAGACATGTACATTTCAAATGGTAATTCGACAAAGAAATTCAATTTGTATCCTCCAGCAAGAGCAATCACAGAAATAGGAGACAATGAATTGGGTCGATGATGAGGACATTATACAACCTCGTCTTTACCATTTCTAAAATCGTTGAGGATAGTCAAATTCTCGAACACATTAGAAAAATTTTGAGACATCTTCGTAATATGACCCCACACAATTTCAAGTGGAATCGACATAGAATATTTATCATCAAGACAAATGTCTCTTTACTCTATGGAAGAGTTTGATAGTTCTACTCGTTGAGATTTTTTCCAGAAAAAACATTGAATATCAACAAATATTTGGAAAAGTCACAACAAGAAGAACTAACCAAAATCTTGCAAAACATTCTACCGCATTTGCATGGGAGTATACCGACATGAAAGGTATTGATCCTAAGACTTGCATCCATCATATCTATATTGAGGAAAAACAAGAGACCAATCGGACAACCTCAAAGAAGGATGAATCCAAATCTTAGGGAGATAGTGAAAGAAGAGCTCCAAAAACTTCTCAATGTAAACTTCATTTATCCAATTTCGTATAGCCGATGGGTTTCTCCTTTGGTTATAGTACTCAAAAAAGAATGGTAAATGGAGGGTATGCATTGATTACAGGAATTGAATAAAGTAACTTTAAGGATCACTTTCCTTGGCCTTTTATCGATCGTATTAGACACATTAGCAGTGTAAAAAGTACTTTTCATTTTTGGATGGTTTTAGTGGCTATAATCAAATTCGTGTAGCACTCGAAGATCAAGATAAGACCACATTTACTTGTCCATGGGGGAACTTTTTGCCTACCGAGTACTTCCTTTTGGGTTATGTAATGCACCCGCAACATTCCAAAGAGCAGATTAGGAATTTTTTCTCGATCTAATCCATGATTGTGTAGAGGTTTATATGGATGATTTTACTGCTTTATGGTAATTCATTTGAAGAGGCATTATAAAATTTGGGAAAAAATTTCTTATAAGATGTAAAGAAACAAACCTTTCATTAAGCCATGAAAAATGCTTTATGATGTTTACTGAAGGGATTGTTTTAGGACATCATATTTCGGGAGATGGGATTAAGGTTGATAGATCAAAAGTTGAAGTCATCTCCAAGTTGCATATTCCAAATTGTCAAAGAGATGTTAGAAGTTTTCTAGGATTTACTGGTTACTATAGAAGATTTATAGAAAACTTCACTAAAATAGCATCTCCACTCTTCAAATTGCTTACAAAAGACTGTGAATTTAAATGGGATCCTGATTGTCAATCAACCTTTGAAACTTTGAAAACAAGAATATATGAAGCACCTATCTTGAGAGGACCAAATTGGAAACTCCCTTTCCATATTTCTACGGATGCTTCAGATACAGCTCTAGGAGCTGTGTTGGGTCAAAAATATTTAGTTCCTTATACCATTTATTATACCAGTAAAAATTTGACTCCCACAGAGTTGAACTATGCGTGATTAGAGTTAAAGGAGAAGAAAGACACATGGGAACAATTTCTGATTAGAAATTTCTTTGAGGAACCTCAGGAAATTCTTGAAGGTAGTAAAACAAGAAGGATTAGAAGAAAAAGAATAAATAATGAAACCCAAATTACTCCTACTCAAGAAATTTCTGAAGGTAGCACATCAAGAAGAAGTAGGAGAAAAAGAACAATTGATGAAATTCAAAATACTCCTACTACTACAATTGAAAGAACTGATAGGGAAGAGAGACTGTCAAAGAGGAAGAAGAAAGAAATCAAGGGGAAGAAGCCAATAACACCAAAAGAGAGGAAAAATATTGAGGCTATACATCAAACTCCTTCTTCTGAAGAAGAAGATCATCAAGTGTTATCTGAAAGATTAGTTTATCTTCAAAAACAGTCATCCTTGGCCAAGAAGACAGAGAAAAGAAAACAAAAACAAAAGGATAGTGTACCACAGCGTGTGAGAAGAAGCAGCAGACTTAAGGGGAAATTGAGGAAAACGCAAATGAAGGGTCCTCATTTCATTGATTTGGGAGAGGAAACATCTGAACAGTCCCCAGCTGACCATAGTCCATCTCAGTCAGTTAGTGAACCTAGTTCATTTCATTCTCAGTCAGACATTGAACATAGTCCATCCCATTCTCAGCAAGATGTTGATGTGAGCCCTTCTCAGCCAGATTTTGAAGATAACTCTCCTTCACGGCATTTTGGAGACAGCCCAATAAAAATGACACCTGATATAGACCCCAAGCAGCAGGAAGTATATGATTATATAGAATCTTTAGAAAAAGCAGCTACAGGTCCCAGTACTTTGTCCATTCAGCCTCACACAGTACAAGATGATTTAGTCCAATCACTAAAACGGGAAGTCTTTGAGCTAGAGCTTTTAAATAGACACATTAAAAATGAAAATGAGACATTGAAGGAACAAAGAAAATTGGACAAAATCATTCATGATAATACCATGCTACATCTGGGAATATGGCAGAAGAAGAACAAGAAATTGAAGCATTGGTTAATATAGTATGAGTGTAATGACCCAGAATGTTGGTAGCACCAAGGAAGAGGAGGAGAGGATTGGATGTGCTGGCTGAAGTGTCAAGGCATATGAACTAAGGAAGGAATATCAAAATTTTGGTTGCAAGAGGACATGCAACACCTTCACAATGGGGGTATGTTGAGTCTCAAATCTGCATCTTTTCCATACACTTTTCTATACCTATACAATTTCCCAAGTTATGTCAATATGTTGTATATTAAAATTGCAAAAGCATGTTTGTAGTTTTTAATTATATTTTTGTGTATTGTTTGATTTAGATTTTGTTCATTGTTTGGAGATCTTCTTTCTCGCATTCTTTCCTTCATGATATTTGTAAAACCTCTATCTTCTCTGGTGTCTGAGGCTTC
Organism: Pinus albicaulis; assembly: GCA_034641835.2. Classification (NCBI taxonomy): domain Eukaryota; kingdom Viridiplantae; phylum Streptophyta; class Pinopsida; order Pinales; family Pinaceae; genus Pinus; species Pinus albicaulis. The sequence goes on from CM076581.1 coordinate 1,183,182,886, forward strand.
AGGCCCTTGAGCAGTCAAAATGATTTGGACATGGTTATTATCCTATTAGCTCAGCTCAAACTCATCTAAAGAGGTTGCGCAAAAAGCGTCAAATGATCAGCCGTAGAGTCTCACGTGTGAGGCCTCTAGTTGTGTGTAGTAGTTCATATTGCGTTCAGATGGAACAAATCCACTGTTTGTACATGGTGTCATAGCGGGAATTCAAACATCCACTCCTCATAGATTTACTTTCCAATACGACCATGATCCTAGATCTGTGGACGTAATGGTCTACGTGTTCTCCATCAGCATAAACTTTAGGAATTAGTTATGTTTCTTTTGTTATAAATAACGCGTTTGCATACGCATATGGAGTTAGTCTCGATTAGTCTCTGTTATCTTTTATTAGTCTGCTCTGTAATGTAATTACGCTGCCTTTGTGCCGTAATACTACCTTACTGTTATAACTGCATTTTAATATAAGAAGACTCTGTTTTCCAACATAATTCGTACTTGAAGATTGTTGCCAAGGCTGGTGTAGAGGGCCCCTGCACTTGCCAAGGTTCTATGCATTATTGTATAGTTCTTATTTTATTTCTTTAAAGCTCATTGTGCCATAATCCATTCACATGTTTATACATTGCATCTTTCATGGTATATATGCTTCATTTCTGTTTATAAGCTTTCATGCTTTCCATTTCACTTCTGTCTTTCATGTTTTATGTTATTAATCACTGATCAGTGTTCTTGTTTCAGGTTATAGATAGGCAGCCCGGGCATTTGCATAACTTTTTGACTAATGACATGGAATTAACATTGTTCTGCTGCTAATTTTTTTTTCTTAGTTTCTGTTTAATTTCAGTACTGCTTTGTTTAATTCAGTTTTTCTCATTTGCTTCAGTAGTTAAATTTAGATATATTAAACTGCTCATAACATCTTCAGTTGCCTCCGAAAGCCACAGCTGGACTGATGGTGAGGGATTGTATTATGAAATGTGTAGTTTAGTATTAGTTTCCCTTCTGCAAATTTAGATATATTAAACTGCTCATAACATCTTCAGTTGCCTCCGAAAGCCACAGTTGGACTGATGGTGAGGGATTGTATTATGAAATGTGTAGTTTGGTATTAGTTTCATTTCTGCAAATTTAGATATATTAAATTGTGCATGACATCTTCAGTTTCCTCCGAAAGCCACAGCTGGACTGATGGTGAGGGATTGAATTATGAATGTATGGTTTGATATTAGTTTACTTTCTGCAAGTTAGATATCAGTTACTCAAGTTGTTTCTGGTTACTTCCGAAAATCATAGCTGGACTAATGATGAGGGATCAAAAGACAAGTTGATGTAATCTGATTTAGATTTACTTTGTTGCAATTTTGGATTTCTTTAAGCATAGTTTATTTTATGTTTAGACAGCAGTAAGAATAGTTTGGTTTTCATGCTCAATAGTTTACTGTTTTGATTTATTAGACTAGCAACACCTTTTCATTTCAGCAGCACATTTTCATTTCCTTTGAAGTTTTGTCATTGTAAGTTTCAAATTCCTTTTTAAGTTTCAAGTTGGTAAATCATTATAGAGGATATCATTTCCTTGAACAAACATAACCATACTTGCTTTTATTTTAGAATTTCCATCTCACCTTAGAAAACCAAAAATGACAAAAAGTTAAGAAATAGGTTATCTTGCACATGTAGTGCGCCGCACTTCATCAGCTTACGAATCCCGGATTGATAAATTAATGTAGCAATTTAGGACACACTAAATTGACCAAACAATATGTACATATGTATATGGATGTAACTACCACCATGAATTATGTTATAAATATCTAATAAGTGGTATGGGTGTCATGTCATTATAGTGGTCATGTTGTTATGTTGTCATGTTGTCACGATGGTTTGCTTTTCAGCAGGGTGATCATTGTAAACATTGCATCGAGCTATGTTATAAAGCTCCATGAGTAGTATGTTTTCTCCCAACTGCTTTGCTGAGGTATATGTGTGATTGAACACCGAGCATGATGTCCCCCAAGGGGGAGGGTTCTATAATAGCCCTTGTGAAAAATCCATGTACTAAAAGTAAAAAAATAAATAACCACGGTGGATGGGACACTTATTCCAAGTTGAATGTTGGGAAAAAACATCATAGTGGGTGTTCATTTGGTTTATTATGGCTAAGGAAATTGGAAAAGGCAAAGAAAAAAGATTTGGAAAGGAAAAATGGCATTTTTAGCACATTTATTTATGAAAATAATGGAAATTAGGAGAAAAGGGAGATGAAAGGTCACGACTTGCATGTGAGTAGGAAAATATTGGAAAATGAAGAAAATAGAAGTCTCATCAATAAAAAGGCTTATGAGGATTAGATGGTACCTTTTGTCATTTTAGTTTTGGATCTCTCTCTCTCTCACTATTGGACACTTAGATTTTTATTGGATCACTTTGGCATTGGATCAAGACAGGCTAAGAACGCAAGAGGATGGAAGGATCAAGCAACTATTGCAGGATTCTTTGCAAGTATCAATTTTCATGTGCGATTCACTTGCTGGAATTGGCATGCATGGCATTGCATGTGGTTTTTTTCTGTCATGGCTTGGGTTTTTCCAGGCATGAAAATTTTTTCAGCCTAGCCTTGCCATTTTCACATAGCCTTGATGAGATGGGTTCTCATACTTTGGTTGAGTTGGATTGTCGTATGGATTCGAAGCTCAGTGAGGTGGATCTCCGAAATGACAAACACATGGCCTAGTTGTCCCTGAATTGGACTGTGGATCATGGTAAATCCACTGGCCTAGTAACCCTTGAACCTGAATGTGGGTTGCGATAAAGCCAAGATTGTGTGCCTCGGTGAGCCTAGGAATCCTTGCCAGTGTGTTGGTTGTTAGAGTCGGTCTCTTCATCCCTCCGTCAGAGATCAAAATCTCTTTTGTTGCATTTCATTTTAGGTGTCTCATTCAGATCAGTCATCTACATTCCATTAGGAGCATGGATCGTCTAATGGAAGGGTATTTTCACTCATATCCCCATGTCATGTACCTTCTGGTTCGTATTCGTTCATCAAAGTCCATCAAAATCATTTCCAGTCAATGACAGTCAATGTTTGGTCTTTTGGTGGGCAAAGAGTCATTTTAAGATTTTCAGTCTCATTAGGTCTAGGGTTTCGCAAATTTAGTCTTCAAAGTGTCTAATAATGCTAGCAGGCACATGAGGAAGCTTCAAATAAAGTTTTCATTGCCAAAAGTTCATCGTCATATTGCTTGATCATGACTTTTCTTCAAAACTCTGTTTTGAAGAAAAATTGTCAATTTTGTCTTTTGTAATAAATGCCATGTAATTTTCAAAAGTTTTCTCAGTTGTGAAGATCTTCAAGCGCAGCCCTGGTCGCCTTTTCCAAATTCCATGCTAGCTATCCCTGCAAAAAATAGACAAAAGTTTCATCATTTAGCTCAAAAAATCAGAGTGGAAACAAAAACAGAGTTTATATTAAAAAGTGCAAAGTGCCAAAGTTCTGCAACATTAGAAAGTGGGTTTGTCAAAATGAAAAATCAAAATTCCTTGATATATATAAGATTTTTCCAAATTCAAACTTCATTTTCA